>JNEY01001139.1:6095-27011 GCA_020875895.1 Aphelenchus avenae
GGGGGGGGGGGGGGTCAGTGCCGATCTCTACTCTCTACGACCACGACGCGACCGGGCCTCAGTAGGCGTGATTTATGACGCTAAAGATGACTTGCATTTTCCGCATTCGAACCTCTTTTGGAAGTCGGAACTCCAAGAAACCAGTCGGAAAACATATCTCGGAATGCTGGTATTCCCATGCACACATGCTGGGTAGCAAAGTGACTCTTAGTGGCTTTCGTAGCACATGCATGTGGACAATCTGGACAAGGACTGGGCGTCAGACGCACGCATTTAGCGCCGCCTTTTATGTTCCTCGTGGTTGTCTTGCTCTTCGGTGTCGCACGTACGGCGCTTCCCGCTTCCGAAGACGGGTAAGTGGCGGTCGGGAATCCCGACACACTAAGGACTACGGCTAGAGTTGCCTAGAATGCGAGCATACTAGGTGACCAAGGGGCGTGCAAGCATGGACTTCATGCTGAGACGGACGTACTTGCAGTATCGGGTCACGGACACCGCTAGCTGCGTGCTCGGCATACTTCGGACTGAAGCAGTCGTATCCGTGGTGACGGCAGCGGCCACAGAAGCTGGAAGCTAATCCTGGCCTCATTGACCCAAAGTCCCAGAAGCGACCTTCATGCTGTCGGTGACATAGTGACATACAGGGTTTCGTGGGTACAAGAACGCTCACGTTAATGCACTTGAAGCTGCAGATCACTCATTCTTTTCAGCGAAGATGTGGATACGTTCCTAGGAACAGTTTGCCGTCTCTGGTGAAACATAGAGGGTTTATTTATATAGAACCCCCAGAAAGTCGTCAACATTTTTTACGTGTTCTTGTAACTTAAGTCGCTTAGTCGCTAACAGGTGGTCGCGGCAAGGTAAATTTACTTCTTTCTTGAAATACATCGAAATTTCCCGAGTACACCTGTCTGTACTTTGCGAGCGTAACGCACACATAATCAGGCTGGTAGGCACACATCTGTAGTACAACCTTACAAGTTTATACGTAAAAAAGTCGCTGGCTTCGCCTGCGGCAGGCGAAAAGACAATTTTCTTTGGAAATCACCATAACACCGGAATCTTGAGCGAAATCCAGTGGAAACGACAATTCGTACTCAAAATTTCGCTGGTATCGTCTGTGGCGGGCTAAACGGAAAACACAAAAAATAATATCTACATACGCTCTCTCGGCGAAAATTTTTCGACGTCCTTAGGAAAAGTGACGCTGCCCTCCCCCCCCCCCCACAGGAGGCCGATTTTGGCTCCCCCAGGCGAAGTCGGAGCTGGGACCCCGGGTATCATACACTTCGTGGCCATCCTCTTCTGAAGACGGGGAAATTGTCGGTCCGGGATACACGACAAGTTGGCCGGCATGGAGGTCATGCTGAGACGGATGAAAACCTGTATCAGTTCAGGGACACGGCTATCAGCGTGCTCGGCAATGCCTTGGATATTTTGAATGAGCAGTATCCGGTTGGAGCGATGGCAGGGCCGTTGACAAGTGGAAACTAATTCTGACCTGCCTCGGCTTGGAAGACCCAATGTCCTAAAATCGGACAGCATGCTCGGGCTCTCTGCGAGCCCTACAGGGCGGCGTCGATACAAGAACAATTCACTTTAATGCAGTTGAAGCTGCAGATCACTCGTTATCTTTAGAGAAGGGTGGACTCTTTTGTACGAAGTTCGCCGACTCTGCGTAAACGAATCCTCAGAAAGTCGTTAACATGTGGTCCGGGTTATCGTAAGTTAAACGCTGCTTAGTCGCTGACAGGTGGTCTCGGCACGGGTAAATTTATTTCTTTCTTGAAATACATCGAAATTTCTCGAGAACACCTGTTTGTACTTTGCAAGCGCTAATGCACACATAAAATGGCTTGTTTCAGATTGATGTTTGCATCCAATTTTTGTCCGATAAACTTGTCTTTCTTGGATTTTTTCTCGTCCTTTTGGTGTCTGCTCGTCTGGACTACCTGGAAAAACATTAAGATAGGAACCTGAAGGTGTTCTTGTTGTTTTTGTTTATGACAAAATCCACTTGTGTCCGCAAAAAGTCGTATATTTATTTGCTGTTTTCTTAAGATTCCTTCTTGGTTCTTATTTTTGACGGCTTTTACATCCCTCCCTCCTCCTTGAAGCTGCAGATCACTCATTATCTTCAGAGAAGGGTGGATTCTTTTGTAGGAAACTTCGCCGTCTCTGCGTAAACGAATCCTCACGCTGAACCATGACGGACGCCGTGTGGTTCATCAGCTGGGACGTCGTGGAGTCGTTGACCGGCGAAACCCTTGTTTTGGCGGTGTTGACCTCCATTCAATTGAGCATGGTCGTTATGCTTCTGCGGCAAGGACGTAAAGACAGGAATTTCCGCCAGGCCTTCTTTCTGCTCTTCGTCGCTGTGACCATCGTCGACTGCGTGGGAGTCGTGGTGGTAAGTTTAGCGAAAAGGGAGGCTTTGTATGTACAAGCCCGTCTTGGCTCAAACAAGCATTTCCTACCGATACTCCCTATGCTCGCCTAGTACGTAGCAAGTATAAACTTCGGTCTTGGTCTCGGTTTTCGAGGCTCTCGCTGTATTTCGGTGGTTTCGGTCTCTTTTCACATTTTAGAACCAGTCTCGGTCTCGGTTTGATTTTTAGAATGCCCCATCAATGCTGTAGAAAAAAAGCTCATCCCATAGAGGCGCCGACTCCGAATAAAACGTCTACGGAGTCAGGTAGAAAACTGTATGCAATTGACGGGTGCCGCCAAGTGGCTCTTACCCAACTGTGTTTGTCATGATTTTGCGCACGTTGCTTAGCGAAATAGTCAAAATTATGTCGATGTTTGCATAGACTCGAGGGTCGAGTACGGCACGGAAAAGGTGCTGTTTTCGGGTCCCGGCGTGCGTACTCCGTGGCGTAGCAGTATGGAACGGAATCAGGCCCGTTTGATCCCTGACGAACCGCATACCGTGCCGTTGTAAACGGAAAATGGTACCGTCCGTCAAGTCTACGTCGATACGCGTGGATGATGCTTACCCGGTTTAGGGTCGTCTTCATCAGTACAACTACATGGCATTTCGAATATCGCAGTTATACACGCCAGCAAATCTCGTCGCGAGCGTCGTATCGCATTTTCAATCGTTCATGCACACGGCGATGGCGGCAAATCGCTTTACCGCCTTGTGCTTACCGCTGAGACACTCACGCATCTGGACGACACGCGTTGTCTGCGCGACTATCCTCGTATTCGCCGTGGCATCTCTACTGCTTGGCGCTGGCATTGCCTTAATTTTCAAAGGAGGCGAACCGCTTTTGGGGATGGATGTGAGTATTTTAGCGTCTACTATACTGGACTCAGCGCCTGTCGTTCGCGATCGCGACGCAAATACCGTCGCGTAATTGGATCTCGTACAATGTTGCCCCGGGCTAGGAGGGAGGCCATGTAAGGTACGGTCCAGCATGCTATATGGGCCCTTTTTCGTACCGCTAAAATGAGTCACTAAATAACATTTCCAATGTCTTCTCCGCTTCCGAGTTGCAGGGATTTGGGTTGTAGGTCTTCTGGATTTTCCATCTGTGTACAAACATGAACCAAACCTGTCAAACTTACTTATATGATCCACCGAACACGCAAATATTCTAGCCCGACATGTTTGATATGGCTCATTACGGACTAACATGTCTCGGCAAGCGGCTGGGGGGGGGGTCATCGCGAGCGAGCTACGATAAATATTGCTGCTTAAAAAGTTTGTAGCTTGGCTTCGTGATAACGACGAGGGTATTAACGACCTTGTTTATTTATGAATAAGGCTTCTGAGCGACCACTGCCATCAGCGTTACAAGCAGAATTTTTCTTTACTTAACTTCGAGTCGTAGGAGCTCATTTGGTCCGCTTCCTCCAGCATTGTCTACCTCTCCTGTTGCGCGGTCAGTTTTGTGCTCAGCATATTCGCGATTCTGAAGATGGTGGTTGGACGAAGCGCGCAACACAAAGTCGCAGGACCAGAGAAGCGTCTATTCGGTAAGTTG
Source organism: Aphelenchus avenae (assembly GCA_020875895.1). Taxonomy (NCBI): domain Eukaryota; kingdom Metazoa; phylum Nematoda; class Chromadorea; order Rhabditida; family Aphelenchidae; genus Aphelenchus; species Aphelenchus avenae. The sequence goes on from JNEY01001139.1 coordinate 10,088, forward strand.
CGCTAGTGCACTTTTGGAAACAAAACATACGCGCTGTCGACTACACCTGTAAAACTTAAACTTAAAAAGGACGCCTTTTTTACACTGAAGTAGAAAGAATATCATGCTCTGGACGACTGGAGATGAGATTCCGGTTAGAGCTGGCGTTTACCCCTCCCGTGCTGTGGAGCCGGGCCGTGTCACTGCGCGGTCCCGTGAAACGGCATCAAAATTTTGGAATTTTTTGGCACGATCGTTTCGGAACCCCTCCCGATACGCATCCCCACTCAGTACCTAAATCACCCCTCTGCCGAATCGTCTTTTGTCACGTCAGAACCGTCTATCCTCGCATTGCATGACACCTCCAGCAAGCCCTGCGAAGACCTCTCAACGTTTCAGTGCACACCCTCTTCATGCTTGTGGTACAGACGTGGCTCGCTTTCATCTACTTCGTCGATGCGACAGACCACTTCGCCAACGTTGCGACTGAGCTTCAGATCAAACACTTCAAGTGGCTACAGATACGTCGAGAAGCGTTCCAGGTTCTCGGCGGTTTCTTGTACGGCTTGACGGTGGGACCTGGCCAAGTGGGGAAGGAACTGGCTAAGCGAATCTACGCGCTAAGCGGCTCTATTTTCCTGCTTTTTGTAAGGTAAGATTCCATTGCGCGTGCGGAAGTTTTGCCGAAGCATGGAAATTCCAAGCAAATTCAGTAATTTCAAAGTGGAATCCGGCCGTCAGCGTCCAAAGGGGCCCACATTTATCAGGGAAGCATGTTTAACAATGCCGAGTTCAAAATTGTGGCCACGTGGCCGACTGAGCCACCAAGTTCCATACTTTTAACTTACAGTCGGCAATCGTGCAGGAGGTACGGCCGTACCGCATCGTACTGCCGTACTAACGGCACGGAGTACGGGGTCAGCCAGTACGGAGCACGGTACGGCTCCAGTTGTCTCGATACTTACGGCCCGTACACGTACACGTACCGCCCCGTATCGTACTACTGCACGTACTGCCGTACCATACCGTACTGTTCGATACGGGGCACGGCATGAGGAGGGCCAGTACGGTACGTAGTACGGTACAGGTGCCGGTTGTCGATCTTAACTTTTAACTAATGATGGTACCATAGAGGTAGTTCTAGTGTCGCTGTCCGCAACGCCTATTTCCGCTTCTACTTCATCACACAAAACGAGCCGACTATGGTAGTCTCGTCCTCGTCCCCACAAGAAACACTGTCGTCTCGCAGGCGTTCTACACAACCTCAACTTGTGCAGAACTATGTCGGCGATTAGCCCAAGCCCCATTTGAGAGGAAGTAGTCATTTTATTTTCTGCTTCCAACGTCTGTTTTTGTCAGTAAATAAACCGAAGATACTTTAGGCGCCATATTTGTGTAGTAAGAGTATTACGCGTACACAGAAGAGATTGTCGCATCAGGAAAGAATGGCTGAGAAATTCCAGCCTCTTAATTGAATTCCAGAGGTCGACTTAAATTTTTTTAAAGACCAAAATTTGGGAAATTAAAACGAGTCTTGCTACATGCGTTAGATCCACTACTCACGCCTCAACACTTTCGCGTCAACGCTGAGTGAGCAGCGAAACCCTACAGACTACGACATTTGTTAGCGAACCAACTCTTTCTCCGTAATTACAAGAAAGTCAGGTCGGACTAATATCCAAAGCGCTGAGTCGTCTTTCCGTATCGCGATGAATATCATCGATACGCAAAATAAATGTACGCTTTGGTCTCACCCCCCCCCCCCCTTTGACGGGCAATCCCCCCCCCTTGGACCCTTGGAGGGCCTGGCGCCCTCCCTGGGCGAACCCCAGGGAAATCGCGCTAAATCGTAGTCTACTGGGTGGTTTATCGTACTCTGCTGAGTGATTTTAATTACTGACTGCAACGAACAACCAACGAAAACATGTACTATGCCGTGAAACGGACAAGTCTACGCGCACAAATCAGGTGCGATTGCGTCCAAGCATGGAAGCATGTGACGGTTCGGAAGTCCGCAGCGGCTTAGCGTCCTGCTCCTCGCTGAAAACCGTGGACGTGACACCTTTGAAAAGGGCATTATTAAAAGTTAAATAAATAGGAAAGTCTTACACTTTGTTCCGCATCAGACGCATGCATGCCCTAGCGTCCTCAACAGTGCAGTGTGATCCTTGCTGGATCATCACCTTCAAGAGAGTCGCAGCCAACTCGCGCAGCGACCACTTCCCGCTGCCAAACGCACCGTAGCGGAAGGTCTCTGAAGTGTCGACCACGTTGGCGTGCACCACTCGAAGCGCGATGAGGCCGTTTTCTTGGCTGTGCCCGATGAGCAACGTAGACTGATCGGATGAAGAGTTCGGAACGGATCTACGAGTACGACACCATGAGAACAGCTCCATTCATTTTTTTCGGTTTGTGTCAGGGGTTAAGTCCAAAATCGAGCATTTAGGGTGCCCATTGTGTCCCCTCCCCGCCCATTTCTTTTTTTTAGTTTGTTTTGTTTCCTATTACGGTGGTGATGGTGAGTGCTCTAAGAAGATTTTGCTCTACTCGAGGCTTTTAACTTGTGGAACGAGTCCTCATAGTTTTCGTGGAATTAGTGATTCACTAGATTTGTTCTTCAAATCGGCTGAGGAAGATCAGGTCCGGCGAGAATGCGAAGATCGTACTAACACAGAGATGTTAACGGTTCCACGAAATCATGGAACCGGACCGGACCGGCGGTTCCGGCTCTCAGTGGAACCGAACCGGTCCGGTTCCACTCAAGGGCGGAACCGGACCGGTTCTTCCGAAACAACCGTCGGGTCGACCCGGACCGGACCGGTCCGGTCCGGGTCGACCCGGACCGGAACCGGACCCGAGATAAAAAATTTTTCCTAATGTTAGTCTCAGATTTAGAGCCCTTTTTATGCATATATTGGTTATCAATGTGTTTCTAAACATTGTGAGTCTACGCTGTGCGGTGGCATCCATCCTAGGTAAAACTTCTAAAGTGTTGTCACAACAAGGGTCAGATGATGGGAACCTCGCAGACAATGTTTTTAATGTCATATTTAAACCACGGTTTGTACCACGGTGACCGTACTAGGATAGACTTTCCTAACACGATAACTAGTCATTCTTGCATTCGCGTACAGTGTACTGATAGTGGACCCGTCGCTGGTCAGCCATAATTTGGTGTGTCCGGCCAAACATGTGACAGCCGGTTCCGGTCCGGGTCGACCCGGACCGGCCCGGTCCGGTTCCATCCAAGGGAGGAACCGGACCGGTTCCAAAGAATTGCCGCCGGGTCGACCCGTTAACACCCCTGTACTATCATCGATAACGATGCGTTCTTGCTCGTCGACAAGCGACAAACGCGCATGCCCTCGATGCTTCCGTAGTACGAAGCTACCCACAGTGCAGTTCCGGAATGCTTGGGAGATGAACGCGGCCAAGTTTGCCTCCGTTTCTAGGTTCAGCATACAGACGAAGCTCATGCGGCCTTCTGATTCCGCTACGATCCAATAGACGTAAACGTAGCTGTGATCTATGTAGAACCCATAGTCAGAGAAGTCGAACAAGCGGATGGCGTCGGCGCACTGTTGAGCAATGGCGGAGAGCGGCTTTCTGGTCAACTTGAGGCCGCCGAGTTCGTAATACCCGAGACAGGAGATCACGTCGGCGAACGTTTCAGCTGGTAGCATCTTAGAAGTATTAGGAGCAACCTCGCGGCGACAAAGCCGGATATACAGAATAGCGCAATGGGCTATAGGAAGCTGTAGTAAGCCGCCCGACTATGAGCGCTTTCGCAGGAACAGGAAACGTGCTCCGGCTCAGTAATCGCAAGCTCACCTCATAATTATTGAGCGACTACCATCGCTGTACCGGTTAGTGCACTCCGAGAAACTCATTTCTCGCAGCCGTCTGAAGACCAATGTCCGGAACAGTAGGTAGCTTCTAATTTTCCGCTCTCAAAAAGTTCCCAGTTTATGAACGAGCCTAGCTTTCGCTGTTATGAGAACCGGTCTTACCTACACGGACCATCAAAACCATCTTTGGCTAACAACCGCTGATATGAGTTTGCCATGCGTAAGAATAGACCTTAAAGCTAAAACTACTTTTACAAAGTTTAAAAATTTTCTTTAAATTTAAAAATTTTTCTGAACTTATTCTTACCGGGGTTACGAAAAAAATCTACCCCGGAGCGTTGTTTGAGAAATACGGAAGCTTGTGCGTCCCGGTAATCATGAAGGCAACAACGTCCGGGACGGAGAAATCTTGGGGTGGAAATAACATGCGGGGCAAGCCGAGAAAGCACGACGACATACCACAAATTAGCGTTACTCGCTTGCATTTGGACACTCTGCATATGCGAGGGGGTGAACGTTGGTCAATGCCTGCAAAAGTGCAAAGTGTAATTCGCAGAATTCTACCCTAAATTTTTTCTCGTTTTTTTTAAAAAGACTCTGAGATAATAGAGGAAACAGTCAGTCGATGAGCAACAACAAGCCGTGAAAACGTCTGAAATCATTCCAAATGTATGTTATTGTTGGCCAATCATACATACCCAGTGGCGTAGCTAGGATCCGGTCAGGGGGGGGTCGCCATGGTAAGGACCCTTACCATTTTTTTCGGCGCCAGCCTTCGGTCGGCGCCGAAAATATGCTATGGTCCTCCCTATGGTAGTTTTCCGAAGTATCCCTTTTTGCCTCACAGCGATTTTTATGATGGCGGCAGAAAGCTAAGCTAAATTGAAGGTACCATGTCCAGAATCAAGTCTAGAAACATGGGCGATTATAGGTTAAGCCGAATCATAGGCTTAGTCTAAAAAGGGTTAGAAATCCCTTTGTCAAGCATCACCGTGAACGACTCGCGAGAATTAGCGTTATCCTCTTCCACCGTAGTTACAAAAGGCAGTTGATCATCGTTATGTGGCGACGCATGCATGCATTCCACCGATTAGTATCAAAACACTAGAGCCATTGGTATATATTTGTGTAGACTGCCGTTTCATTCGTGTCGTTTCTGAAAATAAACGGTCTCCTAGGAGGAGTTTTATCAACACCGCTGACTCGTCTTTCCGCCAAGCTATGAGTAAGCGCAGTCTGCGGATGGGACGAACGCCTTTCCACTCGGCGTTCACAAGCTAGAACCTCCACGCTGCCTGCTATGTTCCTCGTGGTCGTTTTTTTTTTGGTGTCGCGTGTACGGCTTTTCCCACTTCCGAAGACGGGTAAGTATTGCTCGAGACGCAACGCATATTATGCGCAGCTGCTCAAAGTGGCTTCAAAAAAGGAGGTCTACGTGTTGGCGCCTGTCTTTCATCTTCCACGTTCTTGCACGTATTCGACTTTTTGACCGAAGCCAAAGGGACTCCTTTGGTTTCGGTAAAAACTGAGGTTTTTTGTTCAGTCGGTGCAGTCCGCGACGTTGCAATAGAAAAATATAGATCGATTATGGCATTAATTGCTAGTGCTTACTGACGCATGAATGTTTCTTGTGCGGTTTTAGCCGGACGTTCCTCGCCCCGGGGAAAAGTTTAAACCAGTTCCGGCCGTTAATTCTACTAAAAATTCCACCAATAAAAAATGTAAAATAAAAATGTTGTAGCCAAAAATCTCATTCGCGTCGCCTGCAGCGAGTCAGGCAGGCCGAATAATCGGTGGATCCGGTTTTTTTTTTTGGCCGCGTCTGTTCTGTCCTTGTTTCAAATTCAGTTTTCGGGTGTGGGTGGGGGTCAAAATTTGAATTACGAACGTCTATGTTGGTAGCGTATCAGGCCATTTCCTTTTCAACCACGCCCAGTGGCGTAGCTAGAACCCCCCAGTGAGGGGGGGCACCCAAAGGGGGGACCCTTACCTATTTTTTTGGCGCCGGCCGAAGGCCGGCGCCGAAAAAATCCCTTGGTCCCCCTTTGGTAGTTTTCCGAAGTCTCCCATTTTTGGCTCATAGCGGTTTTTATCCTTGATTTTGGCGTATTTGAACCCAAAATAGCCCCCCGCAGCCGCCGCCAACAAGCGTTTTTGGACCGTTTCATAGTAAAATTCACCGAAAACTTAGGGTCTGAACCGTTTTGTGTCTTAAACAGTACGTGTTTAGTCTAAAATGGGCGCCGCAGGCGCCGCCAAAGAGGTTTTTAAGGCTTCTTGAGTAAAATTTGGCTGAAAATTTGTTTTGCCTTGCCCCCCCCCCCCCCGCCCCCCTACGCTACGCCCTTGGACCACGCTTGCTGACTTTAGAGTACAATGCCTCGCTCGGTGCTCATTCGAATCGAGCACTCGCAACGCGTCTGATGGCGTTACTGATTCGATGTCGGCGGCAGAGCACAATCGCCTCTTCAAGCGTGACGTCCTTTCGTTGTCCACATCCGCCGACATGTGCGAGTATGGTAGTGAGAAATTTCCCCTCGTCTAACACAGATTCCGTTAGTCCTCTCCCAGCATTCCTGACGTGCAAGCAGTCATGCCCACGCAGCCGTCTGGACGCCGTCGTACAGCAGATGATTCGGGTCGTGCAGAAAGAATGCTCCGCTAGTGTCTCCAACGAGCAGCGAGAAAGTAAGGAAGTCACTATTCGTCCCTACACAGAGGCTCGGACTGGCTGCGGCCTTTCTCATGCGTTATGCCCATTCACCCTAGTTTCTAACACTTTACGAAGATTTCTAGCGAACAAATGGTTCTGACAATCCTGGTAACTAGAACAAGTTCAGGATTCAGATTTGCCAAAAAATGCCAGAATTTCTAGAATCCTGAATCTCAAACAATTCCTGCGCACGTCTTGTACCGACAGCACAAAGCCATCAAACTTCCAGTCTTGAATACAAAATCGGTAAACACGCAATCAGCGTTAATTGTAGATTTAGACACGCCGTTGCCACCTAGACGGCTTAGTAAGGGGCGGGGGAATGCCGGAAATATGGCACCCACACAAGCGAGTCAGGGTCCAGCCGTTTGGATCCGTCGTCTGGGTTGAGCACCCAGCAAACCCTGTAAGGCTTACGCGACACCTTTTTTGTAGAGTTCTTGCAGTCGTCCGATGACCTGTACAAGAAGATGTCTGATCGCGCGACGCGTTGTGCGGAACGTGTGCCCGACGGCGATGAAGCGCTGTGCAAGTACGGACTCTCCGAATATGTTTCCGCAAATTGTTCGCTTTAGGACCATCGCCAGCTGCTTGCTCGAAAGCGCCTTGGACGAGCTGAAGGCTGACTACCCGACGGACGTGGTCACCTTCGTCGCCGACGCGATGAAACTGTTCCTGACATTTGCCCTCAAGGACCCCGAGTCACCGCCAGAGGCTTGCTTCATCCTCTACGAGCCCTATAACGCCTGAGCAGCGACACCGAGAAATCAATATCAAACGTACTCGATTAGTCCTTTTGCACGCAAACAATAAACAGTTTGGACACAAATGACTCTTACCTGAATCGGCGCCAGAGATTGCGAGGATCACCCGCGTGCCGTGCGCCGTGCATGAAACACGGAAAACGGCAGAGCGGCGCGGCACGAGACGGCATGGCACAGTGATAAAACGAGCATTTTACTGGGCCGTGCCGTCCCCCCCCCCTCACGGCACGGCGGCCAGCTCGACTCGGCGCCTTCCGGACAAGTAAATTTTTAGCTCTTCAAGGCAAGGTCAGGTGATCTGGGGTAGGAGACGATGGCGGTGGACTCAAAACGGCTCATAATAATTTCGAATGAAGGTACAAGACCTGGAATCAAGGGTAGAAATGTCGTAGTCAAGCATACTTTAATCTTCCTAAGTTCCAACTTTGTTTTTCTATTTTTACTTCCTCTGCGCGAGGTTATTCTTGCGGGTTTTTGCTTGTGTTTTTTTTGTGTCAAACAATGGGAGTCTATTCTTGAAGCTCCGTTCTTCCATATGATTAACCCTCTTATTCCGAGGAACGCAAGGACCGTTCACTGGAGATTGCTCACCTAAATGACTGGCTTGTCTCGGTGTGGAATGCTTCCATTTTCAAATTTTCACGCGATTATTTTCAATCGTCCATGCCCGCAATGCTCATCGCTGCTCTCTCGCTCTTCTTCGTTGGATGCGTGGCTGTTCCGGCTTCTGAAGACGGGTATATGTTCTTCGGGGTTTCGTAAGCCCTTCCCGGGAAATATCATACGAGGCAAATTACATCGCTCCTCCGACCTGTTAGTCTAAGGGACTATCGGATGGCGCTGAAGCGCTTGGGACGCTGAATGTGGCAGCACGAATCCGGCGACATTTTTTATCCTCGTTTATCTGTCAGTAAATCTATCCGATAATTTAGGACTGATTGCCTCAAAAAGTGCTTCTACCCAGAAGGAGTTCCTGTATCGTCGGATGTCGAGATCGATTCCGAGCTGCCGGATGCGAATCTTCATGCTGTCTTTAAGAGAGGACTTTCCTCCTCGGAGGAATCTATCGAGTCTTATCGTTGCGAGTAGGTTACGGTTGAAATTCCATGATTTCAACTACAGCACTTATAGCAGCGTCTCGGAATTCGCAGCATGTGTAAGGACGTGTCCGAACAGCCGCCTTGACTCCGTTGCGCAGCAGCGGACTGAAGTCTTTCTGAAGGCGTGTGCGTCAAGCCGCTCCAAAGAAGAACGCAAAGGTAAGTCCGGGTTGGGGACGGGCACAAACCCCCAGCCCAGTTGACAGGTTAGTGTCTAGGGCCTAAGGTGAAGGTGGATCAAAATACCTAATAAAATTTGGAAAACCTTCGAGCGGCATCCCCACAGTTCTAGCGACATACATGAACTTGCGGTTTTCCGCTGTGTTTGCGTTTGATACACGTTAAGTAAGGATCGCTATCTACAACGCGAACTCTACTTTAATATTGCCCGCTATGTTACAGCATTCCTGAAGTCTACGGGGGAACTCTCACGCGCGCTGTTCATGCGTGCCATGAGCTGCCCATTGCGTGAGCATGAAGGGGACGAAGGCGTTTGCAAGTATGCAACTTAGGCTAAGGCGGCGCGAACGAGAATTACCAGTTCAGGGACACGGCTAGCTGCTTGTTCGGAAGTGCCTTGGACGAGCTGAAGGAGCACTATGCGGAGGAAGTGCTGGCTGCGGCTACCGCCGAGTGGAAGCTGATCCTGGCTTTCGCTCTCAAGGATCAGAACTCGCAGAACCGCACGGCCTGCTCGGCTCTCTTTGAGCCGTACAGGGCCTGAATGAGTCAGAGATCGATTTACACAAATGTACTCGTAACTCTCAGTAATCGCAAAGCATAAATAAAGGTTTCTCTGTCGCGTCTTTGCAGGGTCTTTTACATTAGAGACGTGATCCGAGGTCCCTGGACCGAAACGAGTCGTAAAATAGACTTGTCAACCGGAATGGCTACGGACAATAATGCGCGGGTAGTGTCTTAGATGCGCAGATATATCACGGGCAGGGTAATTTTATATGTTCGAGTGCAGTCGCGTTTTCTTCTTGCGCTCCGGGAACGCCTTCTGCCACTCCGCCGGGAATTCCTCCGCTTCGAGGCCGTATGTGACCGCCTCTTGCGGCTGTGGTGGCGTCACTGCAGGCGGTTGATGGGCCTCGAAAGCCTTGTTGTTGGCGACGTCCTCTGGCCAGTTAGCGCCAAGCCCGTCTCCCCTAAGCCGAAGATAAAGCGGGGAAATGGCTAATTTGTGTACCTGAACATAGGACTCGCAGGAACCTGAGCTGATGGTTGTGGCACTGAAGGCTGTTGTGGTGTGCTCCCTGCCGACCCAGGATTCCTCACGTACTTGAATGCCCGACGACGAAGGTTCGACGTCGATGACTTTGGCGAAGTTGCGTGGATCTAGGAGGATACGCGTACTGTGCAACGAAGGAACAGCGCCCACGAATAGTTTCTTTTTAGACAACCCCTCTCCTACTCCAGTCTCATACAAACATACCTAGTGCTACAAAAATTGCCTTTAATTCGGAGTCGGCACTTCGAAAATTCGGGACAAGTTGGTTGTCAGGTTCGGAATCGCTTCGGTTCTGCTTTTTTACCTACTGATTTTGTTTGAATATGGAAAATCCCAGCCCGCAACTCATGTCTGGCCACATTTACCTCATGTGAACCGCACACTATCTTTTCCCTTTACCCGTATCGGCTAGCATGTTTTCTGGCATAGCCTTGAAAAGCATATGTACCGATGGGACAAGCCATTCACTCTCTGACACATTGATTCTAACCATCATGCTCCACCGACACCGCCACCTCATCTGAACAGTTTTGAGCTCGTGATGCGCCTTGTGCTTGTCCGCAGACTGTCTATCTCCTCTATCCCTGAGGACTTGCACAATGTCTAAACAAAACAAAACAAGTTTGTTCCCCTACTTGGTTGACTTAGTCTGAGACAGCATGCTTAACCGGGCTAGCCGAGTAGCTGGCCTCGTCCAGCCCTTGCGCCCTTGTCCAGCGTATTATTCAAGGAGGAAGGCGAGAGACTGCATCCGGCGGGCTTCGAAGCGACCGAAGCTTCTCGCTGAGATACGGGCACTTGCGCTTAAACTCCGCGTTCATCTTGGCCACGTTAGCTTGTCGGTCGCTGTCTGCGTTGAAGGCCATCAGCAGGACACACGCGGCTTCGTGGACCTCGACGAAGTGGGACTTGACCTTGTGCCAGTCCGCAGCGTTCTCGACGTCTTTCGCCACCTTGCTGTAGACGTCCTTCGAGAGCCCTCTGACAGCGTCGAGAAGCTCCTTATGTTCGTCACTAAGCATCTTCATCTCGACAGTAAACCGAAATGTACGCGGGCTTAGGAGTCGCCGCGCAACGTTTGCCGTAATCAAATACCCACGATGGTTGAGGCACTATGACCAGCGAACTAAATACGGGCCGAAAAAATCGGAAAGGAGCCCGAAAAAACAAAAGTCCAGTTCAGACAACTTTCATGACCAGGATCGATCGTGAAAGTCTTCCAGGGCCGGGACTCGACTTCGGGATTATTAACTCCGGATTTTTTGAATTTGTAGGGCTTTTGAAACAAACTAGCCCGCATCCAGCTTGCGTTAAAACCCAAGCAAAGCCGAACGTTAAGTGTCGGTTGACCTTCGCGTTATGTTCGCGTTGAAGTCAGTATGTTGGAGGATTCATGCCTGGGGAAATGATCGTACACTGGCTTAATATCACCTGTTCACCTTCGTTCGTTCGTTGATCTCAAGCTCGTTGACTATACGGAGAGATATAATACTAGAGAAGGCTAGAGAAGCATGCAGAAAAGGCTGAAAGCAGAACGAAAGCGTAAAATATCCGTAAATGTGAAGCAAATGGGCCACGTTCGGGTCATACGTTAAAGCAGAGAAGTTTACTAAATATACTTAGACTTGAGGGCATCAGCTGGTCGAGAGGAACATCATGATATCCGGGCAACATTTATTAGGTTTGATGAAGTATGCGAGCACAAACTGACACTGCGCCGAGGGAAGAAACTCAAGAAAACTGAGCCCTCGACGTACAAGGGCCATTTAGAGGCGATCGACGATCGAGACGAGACGTATCGCGATGTTCTTATGCTGGCAGAAATTTTTGAGGGTTTTGCTCTCGTTGAGACTGAAGCGGTGCGATGGCCTCACTATGAGGTTCTAAAAGTGTATTTGTAAAAGCTGACAGCTAAAGCAGCACGGCTCTGTTAGTCGCTCGCACAGCAAGCACTCCACTATCACATGCGTTTTACAGTTAGAACATTTAGGTCGCAGCCGATACCATTTTCTAGCCGATACCGAAAACGGCTAGACGGTTTCTGAATCCCTCGTACCCTACACTGGAACTAGCTAGCCGCCACCAAAAATGGTAAACCGATATTGTTTCCGTTCACTGTTGTCAGGGAATAAGGTTTTCGCCTGTAAGTTTCACCACGCTGAGGTTTGGGAGCGATTTCGCAACGCTGAGTCCGAACCTGCCAATGACTTTAGGGTCCTCCCAGCTTCGCCCTCTTTGTGCTCTGGCTGTCATGATGAGGAATACGTGTTTGTTCTTCTTCTGCTAGCAGATACTGAACTTCAGCCAGCTATTTTCAGTATCCAGTTCTGAATAAAAACAATATCGACTAGCCCGTTCAGAACGGCTAGCCAGTTTCTATATCTGCCAGGCAGTTTCCATGGGCTTAAAACAGTGTCTGATGCACCAGTTACACTAGGTCAAGATATTTATCAGCATGGTGCCCATGCTGTGACCCATACCTTTACTCGGCGGAAGCCGTCAATAAATTCGAGCAGATCTTGCCCGTTATCGAAAAGCCCGACGAAGAGATCCAGTGTACCGGCAATGACGACCGTCTTTCCGACGAGTTCAATGACGTCGAGGAGATCCTCGTGACGCCTTCCCAATACCAAGCGGCTTATAGTGCAATTGCGAAACGCATCCGAGACGAACTCGACCAAGTTGTTCTTGTGGCTGAACTCCAACCGGCAGACCCATTGGCCACTCGAATCACGTCGCCAGACATCAATGCAAGTGTCGAATATGTAACGCAAAATCGGAGAAGTCGAATAAGCGGACCGCTTGGGCGCACTGATGGGCAACGTCGGAGAAGAGCTTACTGGTCAGCATAAGACCGCCCAGGTCGTAATATTTGAGAAAGGAAATTGAGTCAGTGACGATTTCAACCGGCAGCATCTTTGAGGCGAAACGAAATATCGACAACCAGTAAGCTATGAGTAGTTGTTTTTAAATGATAAGTGACAAGATTTTTCTCAAGAACTGAACCTAGCTCACTCGGCTCAGTAATTACTGACCATCTTACCAGCATGTTACCAGCATTTATAGTCTGTGGGAACGAGACAAAGCGCGACCTTTGGCGGTTGTGCGATCAAAGCACAAATACTGACAGGACAAAGGACAAGTTTTGCATTTTCACTGACTGGACATCGAGCTTCCGCGAAAACTTAAGCAAAACCGGATCCTGATCTTCGGCTAGCCTCGGTTAAGGTCGTTGTCCGGTCAGTAGTTTGGACACTCTGGCCCATTTTGCGCAAGGCAAGCTCAAAACTGACGTGATGCGACCGGCGCTCGTTTGTTGCTATCTTTGTTGATCGTTATGGATAGGCACAACCACCACTGCATATTCCGAAGGCTAACGGAAATGCAGAGAAGGTTAAAAGCGGAACAGAACCGTGCAGTATCCGGTATGTCATGTACATGCATGCAAGTTCGCGGTCATCCAATAAAACGTAGAAACTTTTTGCAACTTTACTTAAGCGTGAAAACCTGTATTGCGCGGGATGAACTTCACAGTACACGGCGTAGCTTTATTGGGTTGGACGAAGTATTCAAGCATCAAATTACACTGTGCCGACGAAGAAGAGAGGTAAGCTTTCGACGAACAGTGGGCTTTTAGAGATGAAGAGCGATGTTTTTACGCTGACATACATCTTCGAGGGCTCTCTTCTCGTTGAGACTCGTGCTGTCCGATGGCCAAACTCTGAGGTTCTGGAAAAAGATAGTGTACTAACCGTGAAAGCAGCTTACCTAAGCTTTGTTACTCAGTTCACGCACCTTCTCGTCTAACTGAATGCGACCGAGTTTTCTCAAACTTTCGGTACCACTTTCACCGTAACGTCATGGTACCGGTTCTGTATGCCATACCTTCACTCGGTGGAAGCTGTCGATAAATTCGTGGAGCCCCTGCGTGTTCTTGACAGACCAGACGTCGATGTTCAATGTGTCGGCAATGACAACTGAATTAGCGACGGCTCTGATCGCGTTCAGTACATGCTCTCGATGCGCCCCGAATACTAAGCGGCCTACAGTGCAATTTCGGAATGCTTCAGAGACGAAGGCAGACAAGTTTGTCTCGCTTTTTAGGGCCAAGTCACAGACCCAAGTAATACGCCCGTCTGATTCGAGTCGACAGACGTTGGTCCATGTGTCGTATACGTAGAATGCAAACTCGGAGAAATCGAATAGGCGGATTGAGATAGCGCATCGGTTAGCAACGACGGAGCACAGCTTACTGGTCAACCTGAAGCCGCCGAGGTCGTGAAAACCGAGAAATGAGACCACGTCGGCGAAGGTTTCGGCTGGCAGCATCTTAGGGATATAAGAGCAACTTGAGATTGAGAGTAATACTGAGAGCAACGTCCTACAAAGAAGCTGCTTTTAAGCCGTCAGAATATGAGCGTTTTCGCAGAACAGGAAAGTGCTTCTTTGACTCACGGTCAGAGAGCGAGCTGCCAACGTTGTTCTGTGAAAAACGAAGCATCGGGAGCAATAGACTACAAAAAAACCATTGTTAATCGGGGCCCAATTGTGATACTTTTCTCAGCTGCTGGAACGTGTTCCGGCTCAGCAATCGTAGAAATGACGTAGCTCAGTAATTACTGAGCGACTCACAGCGTTGTTCTTTTTATCGCTTTGTGAGAAACTAACCTTTCTCGGCCGGCCAAGGACCAGCGTTTGAAAAAGTAGCAAAATGCCCTACCTGGTAAACTTCCAATTTAAGGCCGTATTTGAATAGACGACGAGGAAGCAAGTATTTCAAGCCATACGGCGAGTCGTACAGACAAGGAACAATAAAGTCATGGGCTTTTAAAATTTTGAAAATTACCGAAATATGTCAATCGAAAAACTAGCTTTCCCGGGGGATTATTTAGAGAAAATGCGGTATTTTCCATTTTTTTAGAGGTTCCCAGCCTATGATCAGGTCCTATTTTCGCTTGTATAACCGGCATACCGTATTTTTTCGATTAGAGCCCCACCTTGAATAGAGCCCCCTCATCCCGGCCCTACGAAAAATACAGCCCCACCCTTAAATAGAGCCCCGCCTCGAAATGAGGCCCACCGCCACTATGTGATCCTAAGAGGCAAGGCGTAGCTTTCACGTGAAACAACCTTCCAAAAATTGAATACAGCCACTATGCTTTGTAATGCTCGTACACTTCATCGAACCGCCATGTTTGAGGACATTTTAATCGTTTTTTTACGAAAATGCCTGTACTGTGCGGAATTCGACTAGCTCAATGAGATTGTAGCTCTCTAGCAAAACTTGGTCCCTTTGCCCTCCGCTGCGAGATGATCTTATGTCCTTTTCAACGCCAGTAAACAACCAAAAGCGACACTGCTAACATCACTAAGTGTAAGCAACTTGAGCGGACAAACATGACACCATCTGAAACAAAGCGTATGCCAATCGATGGTGACGGCCAAGCGCTACATTCCAACGAGCTAAATTGAGACAGGCCTCCCCTATTAAAATGAACAGTGACATGAATGGACGATTAAGAGGCTTTCTAGTCGCATAACTAGCCTTTTTTCGTTGAACTTTTCATTTTGTCGATGGTTTCCGCAAGCAAACAAGCGCAAGCAAAAAGTGTCCTTTTTCATCCATTTCGCGATGCTTTCTCGTCGAGGGTAATGGCGCGGTAAATAATCCGCAGGCGGCCGACGGCGTCCCGCGAGGCATTCTCTCTCGCGATGCGCCGGCGTGGCGCTGACCTCCAAGACAGCGCGAGAGAGCACTCACTCTTCCGCGTCTGCCTCCGCGGCGGACCCCACGCTGGTCGCCGGTTCGCGTTGCCGGCGTGCTATAAAAGCGGGTCGCTTCCAAATGAACATACCTATACTAAAATTGGAACAATACAGAGAAGATTAGCATGGCCCCTGCGCAAGGATGACATGCAAATTCGTGAAGCGTTCCAAATTTTTTCTCTCTTTGGGTTAGGCTTGTTGACAAAAACAAAATCGTTCTTTTTCGGTTCTTCGATGAGCAATATCTAGCCGAGAATATGCCGACTTCACTTGAAATTTGTGTTTACTGCTGGTCGGTCAAGCATGCTAATTTTATGCCTTGTAAGCTAACAAAATGCATTAAAGATGACGAGAGGGGTTGACGAAAATACCTACATTTGTTGGATTTAGCGACAAGTCAACCAGTCCTAGCTGTGAAGACACACGGAAGACTTCGTTTTGAGCGGTTTCCCCAAGGTACCACCTCTTAGCTTAAAGAACTCCGTGTGCTTTGCGCGGTATTGACGATTGACAACACGGCCTGATCTCACCGGGAAGCGATTTCGCACCCTTCGTCGGTACAAATTCATTCCCAAAGATCTTTTGAAACGTCCGAAATTTCCCGTAGATCGGCCCAAACGCTGAATGCAAATGGAGACGCTAACAAGTTTCCGAATGATCCGCTCAAACGTGTATTCTGTGCCATGCATTTAACGCTGAACTGGGTGCAGCGACGTTTAGTCCCAGAGTTGCATACGCCCACTGTGATCCTACGTACTCACGTGGGTTACGCAGCATGTATGTTTTCTCAACAGCAACATCAAGAAGCGAGAATCGAGCATGAGACAGAGGTGGCACTGCCGCGTTAGTCACAACAGCAAAGCGTCTAAAAGACCATGGTATGGGGGCACAAGAGAGCGTTGCATGCCTGAGCGTTCCGCATTTCCCTGGTTTTCCTTGTGCTGCAGTACCTCTTGGGTTGCCTGAGCACTTAGAGAGAGAGCCAGCTTACAGGTAACGGCCTTGTTCTAGAGTCATGCCGCAGTTCGTTCACGCCGCTACTGCCGTTGCGGTCGCTTCTATGCTGATCGTCTTCTGCGTGGCTCAGCAGCGCCCTTCATCGTCACAACGTCCGGGGTCCTTCGAAAGCGAGCTCTCCTGCGAAACAAGTGAGTTCATTGGCTAGATTCTTGTGAATACTAGAAATCCCAAACCAGGATCTGAGCCAGTGCAAATTTCGGTAGGTCAGGTGGACCTCGAACTTTACGGTGAAAGCCCCATGGGGAAAGTGTTTCCCTACGAGAAGCCGAGCAGTTCAACGTTGTCTCGTCCCGTACTGTTGCCGTACCGTTTTATGAAACGGACCGGGGTACGAGAATTCGCATGATATGTAAAGTGCGGGAATATACGAAAGCATAGACGGCGCAGGGATACCGAAGAGTGACATAGGGTCAAACTGCTGGTGGCGTCTTCCTTTTTACAAACACCCTTCAGTGTAATTGACATTGCTGTGGCCTCTATAGTCGCATTTAAACGATCAC
>JNEY01001140.1:14239-37170 GCA_020875895.1 Aphelenchus avenae
CCTGCACTTCTTGGCCATATTGAAACGCTGTGGAAGATATAGAAAGCAAGAAACATGCGCCACATGATTTAAGAGCAACAAGACACTTCAACAGGGCCAGGTTTTCTCTGCGTTGATACTAGACTGAATAGGTAGATGTAAATATTGATGATCCGTCCATGGCAGTTGCGGTGACCTTGCTTACGATGGTATACACTCAGTCTAGTGCTGAAACGGCGCACTAAATAGTAACGAACTGTCATGTCGCATTTGTTGAGCGCACTCGACGACGCTAGCGCGGTTTCATATGGACTTTAAATGATCGTGTTTGTTTCCCGAAGCAGATGGTCTGAAACCCCAGATATTAGTCTTTCGTAGAGTTTCTACAGTACTTGTGGTAGGGTAGCGCTACGTGGACTAGGACGTACGCGTACGTCAGCATTCAGTTATGCAAGCGCTTAGCACGGATGAGTGCACGCACACATGGCATACTTTCTATATTTCCCTGCATGCGGTCCGCTCAGTACGCATGGTAAAAGGAACAAGAAAACAATACCAGTCCATGAGCAGTGCATCCACATCAACCAGGTTTTCTTCGGAAGTGCCCTTGATCAACCAGTTAATCTTGAACGCAACAGTCCACAACCCCTGCGGATGTTCGCCGTGATTGCGCAGGTAATTGTCCTTAGGCGGATCTTGCTTTAGCGAAAAAATGCGTCCTTCGTCCTTAAACGTGCTCTAGCTAGGGAAATGCTGCTTAGTCCAGAAACTTCTTGCAGGACCTTTTCACGAGATACACGACCTGCGAGTTCCGGTTTGCAAGCAAGACTGGAGAATTTGAAAAAAACGTTGCGATGTTTACGCTTTTAGCGAGGTCACAAAGCAGGTTTTAAAAAAATAAAACAGAAGCCTCAACGATTGTTGACCGTTGATCGCTGAGTGACTGTGCACCAAATGTTGACCATGTAGAAGTTATAGAGTTATCGCTTCATTCTGCATTTGCTTCACAAGCTTTTTACAGTCATAAGTCAGGAAGGCAAACCTAATCACAGACGTAGTTAGGCGTATAATACCGTAATTCTTCTAATAGAGGCGCACTTCTATTAGAGGCGCATCTTCTAATACAAGCGCACTTTAAAACAGGGTGAGAAAATAGAGGCGCATCTTCTAATAGAGGCGCACCTTTTAATAGAGGCGCACCACACCCTAGCGTGATGTAATGGTCCATAAGCGACTCATGGAATCATAGAAATGATAATTTAATGAAATCGTCGACGGGTTAGCCGTGAAAAAACATACGTGGTGCACGGCGAGCACGAGGTCACCGCTGCGCGAGATCCGAAACCGCCACAGCCGAAGATGTTCTAGGTTCTTGAAGCCTGGTACGATAGCGTAACAACGGAGAACGTCATCGACTCCTTCAAGCCTTGCGGATAACCACAGCTCTGGACGGCGGTGAAGACCACCTTATTCATTGCCTAAAGGACGGCAATGGGATGCCCAACGGTTGCTACAAGCTGGCGCAGAAGCGCGAGAAAGCACAAGCGGGCGACCTCGCCCAGGTCTTGGCTGGCTTTGAGCTAGACGTCGATGAGGACGACGTCGGCAACGTTAGCGATGCCGAAATAGTCGAGGACCAGCCAGAAGAAGGGAACAATAACGGAGAAAGCGAGTTCTCGGATGATAGCGACTTCTGCGTTGTCAGCTCATACATTGCTGATCGTTAACTAGATAATAAATTTGTTGGGCACTGGTGTGAGAAAACAGAGGCGCCTTCTATTAGAGGCGCATCTTCTAATTGAAGCGCAGGTCTTCCCCATGAGAGAAAATAGAGGCGCTGCGCCTCTATTAGAAGAATTACGGTATGGTCAGCCCGTTTCACACACAAGCGCCTCTCTCCGCTGATCCGACTTTTCCCAAGTTTGTTGACGCCAGATCACTTTGACGCCGGATCGCTTTGACGCCAGATCACTTTGACGCCAGGTCACTTTGACTCCAGATCGCTTTGACGCCAGACCATTTTTGGCATTTTTACCGTTTGGCATTAAACTTTGCAGTCTGCACGGAAATACCGGACGAAGGTTAACGGCAAATGTCAACATACCCGACAGAGAGGGCTAAATGCTGGGTATCACGGGAAAAGGGTGAAGAGGCGGAAAACTTAGCAAGAATGAAGCGGGAGACGAAAAAGTATGGGAAATTACTCCATTTGGAAGTATGTGCGATTCCGCGAAGGTATTCGAGGATTTCCCTGTTGCGGTTGCTCGTAGCGGAAGTCGGTCTGCTTCTGGACGTACATCAGGTTGTCGATGAACTTCCACAGACTCGGGTGGTCCATTTGGAGCATCGCCTGCAGTTTACTGTGAGCTGCCTCGGCATGGTTGTTGGTGCGATCCTGGTTGTTTACGGTACGCGCGTGCACAGACCAAAGCGACTTCTCAAACAACGGCTGACGGCGGATGTTGTCGTTGCGGCGGCATCCAATGTAGTACGTCTAAAACGTGACTGCATTCATTTGCGTGGCATTGGCATTGCCTACCTCGAAGTAAGCAAGCACCGGTTGGAGCTCGTCCGCAAGCTCGTCTTCTAGCGTTTCGAACGCCAGCTCGACGATTCTGACCTGGAGCGCGAAGTCTGCGTCGTTATTGTATCTCACGAGAAGACCTTCTCGGCTCACGTGGTCTGGCGTCACAGTGATCTGGCGTCAAAGTGATCTGGCGTCAAAGTGATCCGCGTCAAAGTGATCCGCGTCAAAGTGATCCGGCGTCAAAGTGATCTGGCGTCAAAGTGATCTGGAATCAAAGTGATTCTGGCGTCAAAGTGACCTGAACCGATGTGGTTTGCACAGTTATGCAAAGTCTTCCAGATACCTGAAAGCTTTGTGCTCTCCCTACGTGCACCAGCACGCGTACCTCTTAATGAATTGTAACGCTCATATATTTTCCACGTACTCTTGCTTTCGGCGGCATTGCGATGCCTATAGTGTCTTTTTGAAGGTTCAGAGCAGTCGAAGAGCAACGAGTACTCTCACGGCTTAATGTGTGCTGGCTGCAAAGAGTCGAGACCTCTTTGGAGGCTGAACTGCAAACCAGGGCTGCGGATTTGGATTTGGATTTGGAAAATTGGAAAATTGGTCGTTTTGCTTTGCATTTGGTTCTCGAAAATCGGACCAATTTTCCAAATCTTTCAACCAACTAGTTCGGAACCCTTTAAATGACCAAAGAAGATCGCAAAAAGTAATGTCGTTAGTGCAAATTAAAGCGATTTAGTTGACGTTCTTGAGGAGGAGCACATTTCAGCGATTGCTGTTTCTTTATAGCAGTGGCAATCTGATTTAACGCATGTTTTCGTATACTCCATGGTTTTGGTCGCAATAAAAGCAAGCTTCGAAAAATCGGATTTGGATTTGGATTTGGAAAATCGGTAAATTGGTCGTTTTGCTTTGGTTTGGATTTGGTTCCGATTTTGGAGGTTGCGTTGGATTTGGATTTGGATTCTTTTCGGAGAGTCCCCAGTCCTGCTGCAAACAGCAACAAGAAATATTGTCCTGACACATTAGACTGAACGTTGCGAGAATGATGCCATGGTAGTTTGCCGAGCCATCGCTACCTTTCTGCTTATGCGTGCTAACATTTTCGGATGACAGCAAAGTTTCAAATAATGCAGATGTCGGCAACGAAACTTGGAAGTAGAAGGTTAGGTTTTTATCCGGCAAAAGCAATGAAAAGTTAAATGACGGAATAGTGGTGTCACGTAAGCAAATATGACGGTACTCCGACGGTCGAAGCAGTCAAGCACATTGCTGGCCCAAAATAGGTTTATTGCCTTCACTTGCAAGTAGAGACCGATACTGACCACCGGTACCGTACCCGTACCCGTATTATACGGGTACGGGTACGGCCCGTAATACGGTTCGGCTGTCAATCTCTACTTGTAAGTCAGTGTCACTCGCAAATCAGTCTGTAGTCGGTTGATTTTTTTGAACGCTTGGAAGAAGGTGAGAGTTATGCCTGTATTCGTTACCGAGAGTACTACCTGTAACAAAGTACTTCATAGTAAAAAGATTTTGTCGGAGAAGAATGGGATTGGACTCTTTTAGGGATGAATCTTCACAGCATTTGACGTGGATTCGCTCGTTCTGTCGGGCTTCGAAGAAGTGATATCGTAAAATTAGGGTCGAATTGCGTCTCGGTTTACTCGGTCGGCTTAGGTTTTGGATATTGACCTAAGGCCCCTTCCTGTTTGTGTCGTAAGAAGGAATTTCTGCAGCAGTATCGACACTGGAGGCTTATAGCCGCAAATACTGTATCCAGCGTAAGCATGTCCGCCGAAGCGACAATCGTCCTACCTGTGACATGCGTCGAGAGGTTACAAGAATTCTTTATCAATGACAACGAGCAAGTAGCAAAGACACCAGCACTGCAAGGAATTAAAATATTTATGGAGTACAGGTTTTTAGTAATTGTAATGTCTTTCGCAGTCCCTTCGTCCAGGATTGATTAACCAGGAACTAAGCATAGGGTACCTTCGACCAAAAAATTCGAAAAATTTCGCCAACATTGGTGCTTTATGCTGTCAAAAAAGACCCCTTGAATGTCCTAAGTTTCCCGAAAACGTCGCTTACATGTGTCGCTATTGTGTTTAAACGTGTAGGCCGCCGCCAATAGGGTACTGTCCAATCCGTTAGCGCGTTTGTAATGGATGCAAACACTCGCGTCGCGCTGCTCAAACTTTTCGCCCTTTTCCGACTTCTCCGCTCTTATTTATCGGCTTTTGATTATGGCAAGAAATAAGCTACCAGAGACACCCGTAGGATGGACGACGTCTCATTGTGCGACCTAGTCATAATTACTAAAAACATTTTCGTGCGAGTAGTATATCGCGCTCACGTCAATCAATCGGTCATGAAAATCTCGGTGACGAAGACAGCGCGGGAAGCCCAACACTATCTGAATCACCTCCTCCAAGATTAGCTGCCTTTGGCAGGTGATGCTGTCGAACTCGTATACCGTAAATGCTCTAATTAGGGCCCCTCTCTAATTACCGCCCCCTCTCTAATTAGGGCCCCCTTTGAACCGCAGCAAAAAAATTAGGGCCCCCTCTCTAATTAGGGCCCCGGGGCCCTAATTAGAAACACCGGAAATTTAAAGTGTTGAGAAGTGTTTGACTTGCCAGGAAAACATGTTTTCTCGTCATTTTAGACCACGGCGAGCATTCTGGGATAAACTTTTGGGGCACTAAAATTTAAAAATTTTGACACAAAAAAATTGGGTCCGGGAATTTTCCAAAGGGTTGACCCTTGGGTAGTCGGATGGTTGGTGCTCCAGATATGGTTAGCCGCGGGAACAGTGCCATTAAATGTTTTAAGGCACGTAGAACACTATGGGATACTCGCCATTCTTCACCATATTTGTCAAATTTTGATGAATTTTTGGTCGATTTTTGGCGATTTTTGGCAAAATTCCCTCAGTTTTCCGCGGGCCTTCGGCCCGCGAAGTGGCAAAATAATTAGGGCTCCCTCTCTAATTACCGCCCCCTCTCTAATTAGGGCCCCCTTTGGACCAGAGCAAAAAAATTAGGGCCCTGGGCCCTAATTAGAGCATTTACGGTAAGTTCATTAGATCATAGTAATAAGCAACCAGAGACGAAGTCGCGAGGCTTCTGACGTCGCCGTCGAATTAATTTTGGTAATCCACGCTACGACTTTGGCTGAAAATTTGACAAACACTCGCTTATACGCGCTTTAAAGAAGCTGTCTATTGCACGTTGGCAACCGAGAGAAGCAGCTTAGGCTCCGTGTACAGGTTTTTGGCAAGGTATAAGGGCAGTCTGTCTTTCAGTAAATGTACTCAGTAGTAGGCAAAAGTACGGGATGAATGTAACTTACCATACCATCTTTTCCATGATCTCGCCCAGGGCAACCGGGACATAGGCTTACTGGCCATGTCAGGGCCTATGGCAGACTCTTTTAAGCGAAAAGACCGTGAATCTTCTATTAAAGACGTTAAACGGGCAAAAATTCGGCCTGTAGAATGGTACCCAGAGAATTACCCAGGAAGTTTTCGGTTTGTACGGTTCATGTTTTGATCTTTGCCATTTCCTGGGCATTTTGACACAATATGACAATCGCTGGCTTAAACAATACACTGATGAGAATAAGCTGTCTTGTAAATAAGCCGACGTGCGTTTGCTCAGTTTCGATTATGTTTTGCTTTCCTTCATGCTTGTTACCGGGTTTCTCTTCAGCAATGCATTCGGTCGAAAGTGCTGACCATGGAACGACGGGTGTCAATAGACGGCAGGTCCTGTCCGTCCAAAACTATTTAGGAGTTATCAAGGTTGTAATGGAAAATATGATTTGGTGCACTCGTGTAATAAAACACACAGATTTATTTAATCTTTGCTGTGTTTCGTCACTAGAGCAGTTTTGATAGATTAAAATCCAATAAACATGGTGGGCAACGTCTACATGTTTTTTGCCACAATCGTAGCTAAATATTTTAAAGTCACTTTTGTTAATAATTTATCTAGCAGAGTTCTTCTCAAAATACTCTGTTCTTCTCAAAATACTCCGTTCTTCTCAAAAGCGTGCAGGTTCAGTTTTCGATATTAAAGCTTCTGATGTCACTTGCGCCCGATTTTTCCCATCCGTTTGTGCGGATGCCCGTGGAAATTGTCCGTGGAAAGTAAGCACAGTTCGCGCAGCACACCTTGTCCGCGGAAGTTGCTTCATTCTACGACCTCTACAGACGGCCTGGAGTAACTGTTTTCATTGTTCTCACTACAACAGTAAGTGAACAGGTCCCGCTTTGTTATTTGCAGTCAAAATGTGCCAACTGTATGTTTCAAAAGTTAAAGGTATTGCTGCCCTTTGAAGATATTGCCCTGTAGCACCCGTCCGTTCCGCACTCCTTTCTTCCACAAATTTTATTCTGCCAATTTCGTCTCGCTTAGCTATGCTCCTTCGGGTCATGACCGCATGTATGCCCTAGAAAGGCAGTGTCGGGTCAAATGGACAGGTTTTCGGTACAAACCTATAACAGTCTGCTACAGTCTACAAGTCGACTAAGGCATTGAGCATATCTGCATCGCTTTTTACGTGGGCTCCGTACATCGCTGATCTCCGAGAATGTGGATGTGGTAACGAGTAGGGCAGCGAATAGGACTCGACGTTCCAGCAAGCTGTGTTCCCTATATAGTGTCAGGCTGCTCAGATCAAATTCGGTCTGGGGAGGCGTGGAACCGGCTTGGGGAGGCGAACAGTGCATTTTTCATGCCTGGGGAGGCGAAATTTTTTATACTTTTTTGCATGTTCTCTGCTAATCAGTTCTCTTTGACCTCTAAAACAGTTATCATAGAGGGTTAGAGATTACTTCGCTTTTTTTCCAGTTGAAAATTTGAACTTTTTTACCGCCGCAGGAGAATTCGGAGCATTGCTAGGGTTTCCCGTAGGGAAGCGACGTATTAAGCCCGCCGCAGGGGATACCAGCGATTTTTTCGGTGATTTTATGGACGGTTCTACTGAAAACAGGCTTTTCGCTGTACTAGACAGCCAGGCGTAGACGCCGAAAGCGTAATTCTGTGAACTGATTTCGCAATTAGCGAGTTGAAAATTTAAACTTTTCGGCCCGCCGCAGGCGAATTTGAAGCATTATCGCTGAGTTTCCCGTAGGGAAACGACGTATTAAGCCCGCCGCAGGCGATACCAGCGATTTTTTCGGCAATTTTTGGAGCTTTTCATAGAAGAGCTAATCTGTCCGACAAAAAATCAACATTTTCGCCTCCCCGCGGCTTCGCCGTGGGGAGGCAGCGGAACCCCTTGGGGAGGCAAAACCTCCCCGGGGAGGCGATCTGAGCACCCTGTCTAGTGTCTTTGCTTTTCCTATCGTTTTCGTTAGTGGCTCCTCGGAGGTAACATGTGCTGCAACAACGAACACGAAAAGGGATGTCACTGCCGCACAGACAGGCATACCGCGAGTGTACTATTTGCCTTTACCTTCTTCGTTTACTTCGTGGCTACGTAACAATTACTGGACGGGTCCGTTCACTTTGCGCCGCAGCCACAGCTGCAGACAGCGGTCTCTGCAGTAACACTGAAACCTACCTGTAAACTGACGGAAAATGCACTTTTAATGTCAGTGTAAAATTAAAAACCCCGGATTTTTTTGCCGCCCAAAAGCAGTTTGTCATCCCCAATTATTACCTCTTATTCCCGGGTAATGTTTCACCGCAGACTGTTTACTGTTTTTATACTAAATCTTGTTATTCCCCAGGCCCAAGGAAACACTGCAATCGAAAGCAGGTACATGTCAACTCGGCTTTTAACGCGAAATATTCGTCGAAGTACTCATCACGACAGATTTTCGAAGCCCACACGGTTCATTTGGCTCTCAATACGAACGTTTGAACGAGTGCAAAATTTAATGTACATGTATTCTCGCATGATTAAATGAGCTAGTCGATGCGGCTGTGGAGTCAGGCCTGTGACACGCTTTGGTAAAAAGGGTCATACTACCAAAGTGTTATCTGCAACGGCGGCAGCTAACGAATTCTCCGATCATTGCTCGAGATTTCGCGATGGACGGCCGCGACTTCCCAGTGCAAGCCAGAGTGAGGCTGCTAGCAGGAGATGCGTTATCCTGACGGCGTTTTTATCCTCTCCCCTTTTGTCAGTGTTGCCCTGCTTGGTCCCCTCGTCAGGGTTTGGCATTCCCAAAAATTTTGGGCTGATTTTGGCCAAGTTTTCGCGTTGAAAACAAGGCCCGGCCTAAACTTTTTCCCACAATATTGATTTCTGTATGGAGACGGAATTTTATCAGGCCCGTTCAATCGCTTGTAAGGCACGGGCCGAGGCCGGTTCAGTTCTTAAAATCGAGGCCCGGTCCCGGCCCGGCCCGCCGGTTCAAGTGCCGGTTAATAGGGTTGATTCAAATGGCGTGGCAGTACACTCTTTTTCGGGCCGCTACTTAATTTTAATAAAAGCTGAAAATATGTTCTTTTTGCTTACGAGATACCCTGTTGTCAATCCCCTGAGGATGTGCGGGGGTGGGTAATCCCACGCACACGCCGAAGCGCGCATTTGGCATATGGCAGGCTTAGATGGTTAGTGGTTACGGTTGCCAGCCGAGGACCTGCGTGTTTGTATCTCTCAGCATGCTGCTACCAATGTTTACCGCCTTAAGTGCACGTGGATTGAGCGAGCGGTTCTCCAAGGCTCCGCTTCTCCAACGGGGATCGGACTTGCGAGGGTCGTTTACGGTGTCCGAAGACATACCACTTGACCACTGAGCCTCTTCTTTTTGCTTGCCTTTTTTTGTTTTCCTCTTGTCTGCGACGCGACATTGCCATTACTAACTTCGAGGAGGTGGTCCGCCGCGCAAAAGCTTTCCCGGCGGGTTCTTAGCCATTGCCCAGCCTTGTCGTCTGACAACGTGATGCAGCTTGTAACGCAAGAAACATCCTACAAAACCTGATGTCATCCAGCTCATTGAAGAAGCTACCCGATAAATTTTCGTTCAGGTTTTGGACTTCAAATTCCCTTGACCTAAAACCGGGCACTTTAGCAGTTCCACGGACTTGTCTTTAAATAATCAGGTTATTGGCTAATTTAAATAGTGCCGTTGCCTAAATCGTCGGTTTATCGGCGAAGCTCCTCCTCCATTGCGCGTCTAGTGCCTTTCTCCCCCTAAAATAGTGTGTTTATCCCCCTAATTTTTCCGTCACCCTAAACTGGGAGATATTCCCCCTAATAACCTTCTACCCCTAATTCCGGAATTACTCCCCCTAATTATAAAGTACCCCTAATTTTGGTAAATTCCTCCCTAAATTTTTTCTCTACCTAATTTCTATTGAAAAACCCCCTAATCTAATTCTCTCCCTAAATTTGGAAAATCACCCCCTAATTTAAGAAAAAGAACCCCTAATTTACAATCTCCCTAAATTCACGAAATCTCCCCCTAATCTGGGAAAAAAATCTCCCAAGGTCGTCTTGGCAGTCTGTTAAGCCTCTAATCAGTAATGCTTCGCTAGACGCGACTTGCTAAAATTTCAGAACCTCCAAGATCATGTGAATGTACGGTTTTCTTAGGCCTTGCACAATGCTATGCACAAATTGCTGAAATGAAACAAAACGGAAAAACAAAGGTAGTCTAGAACAGAGTGCATTCGAGATCGTACTCGTCGGTAGCAGCAGAGCCCTCGGTAAACGAGTATGAGTTCTCCTTGTCTGAGCTCTCAACGTTCTCGCCGTCGCTTTCCGGTGCAATAAAGTCCTCCAGCTCCTGCTTCTCCTCAGCCGTCATCTCCGCCATGTAAGCCTCGTTCTCCGCGCGCACCTCGTGCCTCACGGCTTTGCTGAGCTGGTCGCTGTCCATGCTGCTCTCACCGGAGAAAACCAGGCCGCTGTTCTCGCTCAGGGTGGTCTCGGTTTCTAAATTTGCTATTTCAACCTTGTGAACTCCCACTAAAAAGTAGGTAAACTAACCGTTCGCCACCTCATCAGCATCGTTCTCCGAAGCATCTTCGCGGCCGTAGAAGGATTTGTCGTAGGCGTTTTGCGCGCACTCTAAATTGATTGCCAAACAAGATGGAATGTGCGCGTACGAATTAGTTACCATCTTCGAAGTCAAGCTGGTAAGCTTTCAGCAACTGGGAACGCGTCAACTTCAGCACGGACATCTTAACCCAACTAAAGCATTTTACTGTCAGACCACATTTTAAGGCAAAAAAACCGTACCTGAGCGTTCCTTCTCCTCGGAAGCCAACGAAGAGGTGCACTTGCTCGTTGAACCGACGTTTTCCTTCGAGGAATTCCACCACTTTGGAGTTCTTCATTTTGGGATTTGGTTAAAACGCTGAATGATGGAAACACTGAAACGCTGCAAACCGCCAGCGTCTTAAGTGAAACTGAGCGTCATTTTGTTTCAAGACGAAAATGTACGGTATGTTCAAAAAATTTCGCGCGGTGAACAAGTGCGTCAATCGAGCATTAAGTAGCGTTGTCTTATAGGTATCGGACGTAAAAAATTCATTACAGGTCAGTTCCTGATGGCTGAAAATTTGTCGGCGGATTCCTACTTTGAGCTGCCTTCTCAAGTGGGCAGTTCGGCCTCATTTGCTGCTGCTACCGACTCGCAAAGTTCTCTCGAGGACGAAGCTGATCCCGCACGCAAACGCAAAAAGGGGCTTGAGTATCGCGAGATCCAGCACTTCAAGTCCCCAGACGACTTCAAAGCCTGGTGGAAAACCGCGGAGGATGCATGGCGATTCCACGACTTCAAAGATGGCGTAAAACGGGACGTGGAAAGCTGGTAAATTGCAGACAATCCCATCTTTTGATGCGAATTCGAGGTACAATTTAGGAAGTGCAAGTATGCCGATCGAGTTGGATACTCCTGCAAGGTGCGGCTACGCGTATGCTACAGCGGTTGCGGCATCGTCGTTGAGGAAGCCCAAATCGCCCACGACCATCGGCCTAGCGAGAAAGCACCTAAGCTGACGGACGATCTTAAGAAGCGCATAGCTCAGCTTGCCAAGGAGCGCGTCATGCCCAAACGCATCCACTTCATGATCAGCGTATGCTTTGATGCTTAAGAGCACTATTGTACGGTCTAATTTTCAGAAGGAACTTACGTCAGGACTACCGACGCTCGAGCAGATCCAGGACTTTGTGAAACGTCAACGCCCGTCCAACTCAGAGCCAGTGACCGATCACCTTGTGCGTACCTACTGCGAAGAGAACAGCGAGCGTCCCCTCGACGACAACATCCCTTACGTCGTTGCTTACGAAGTTGTCTCCGAAAAGAAGTTTTTCATTCTCTGGTCCACAAATCGCATGATGGAGAGGCAATTTCAACACGAACAACTTCAAGTATGACTTACAACCACTCACTACCAGTTTCACTTGCTTACGACCATTGAAACTTTAGGTGGATGGAACAAACTGTCTGCTTTGGCACAATTTCCCACTTCTTGTGCTCGGGCACTCGGACATAAACCGCCACTTCATTCCGTCGTTTGTTGCCTTGGGACTCGCTGAAGACACCTACACGTACGCCAGCATCTTCGAAGCTTTGAAGGACAAAGGCTACACTCCGAAGGTCGTCCTCGGAGACGGGTCGGCAGCGCTTACAGCAGCAGTGGAGAAAGCCCTCCCATCTGCTGATCGAGCTATGTGTTACGCGCACATGATTCGCGTCATTGACAAGAAGAAGTCTTCAGTTGACGCTGAAGACCACCAGCAGCTTCGCAAAGATGTAGCCCATGTGCTGCGCTACGCTAGAAGCGAGCCTGAGTTCAAACAAGGTACTCTTAAGAAGAACCAGGGATCGATCAAACAAAAGTAATTGTTTAGCAAGCTACCTAATGCGCGAGGCTTGGGAGCAGTCCGACAACGAAAAGGTTGCGGCCTTCACCGAATACTTCTTCAATCAATGGGTGCAGGGTGCGTTGTCGGGGTGGTTCGAAGCATTCAGCATTTACTGCGTAAACAACAAGTAGGTTTCACGTTTGACTTTGGCCGTATCTGTCGACTTTCAGTGGCCTCGAATCGCTTAACAACTCGATCAAGCGCGAGCATACGCTTCGTAGGCGCGGTAACTTCGGACTCTTCATAAAGGAGGTTGTCGTTGAGATGCTCGCATACTGGTCGTCGAACCTCAAGGTACGGAAACCGCGTCCCTGCTAGTACCTAGTATATGTCTTATTGCAGGAAGTCCCGGCTTTCCCAGACATTGAGCTGAAGACCTTTAAAGCAGCTTATGAACTGGAAAAAAGCGGGCGGCTTTATTCGAAGGTACGCGCCAGCGACAGGTTCGTAGTCGCATCTGCGAACGCCAAAATCGCCAACTCGCATGACCTCTTCAACGCCTACAAACGGAGCTTTCTGGAGACTTCCGACAATTGGATCGACTACGCATCCCGCCGCTTTGAGGTTTTTGAACCATAAAAAGCACCACCTTTATACGAATAAACTTAAGGTTCACGTTGTGCGAAAAGTCGAGGTTTCCGGCGCCACGTTCTACCTCTGCTCATGCGCCGACGGCTGTAAGAAAGTCGTGTGCAAACATTCGGTTTTCATCATGGCCTCAGTGCTCAAGGTCATCGAGTATCCGCCTGAGATCACTGCGAAGCACATCAAGCCAAATCACAACAACAAGGCTTCGAAGGCAGCAGGCCGTACTCCGCTCGCCTCTACTCAGCATCGTTTCGCGGTTCGCGGTGAATGATGTTCCTCGTAATCAGCTTTTATCGTATCCTACCTTATTGTACCCAGCTCCTTGTGAGAGTTCCCTTTGTTTTACCGTCGCTCACTTGCTATTGTTCCTGAAGTACTCGGTATGCCTATTCGAGGTTTATTCGGCTAATGCGAACAGTTTGGTCCAGTAAAGCAAGATGTGTGTGTTAAATAGCTGAATGCAAGTTAACAGAATAGGGTGAAATTTTTTCGTTTTAGGGATAGATAAGTACGTTTTTGGGGGACTAAAATACAGAATAGGGGTAGTTGAGGTTAGGGGGGGAATGTGTGCAATTAGGGGGAGAACCTCCAAAAATAGGGAGAGATTCACATTTGGGGTAGATTTTCCGGAGTTAGGGGGAAATATAAATTAGGGGGATAAAACAGTAAATTAGGGGGAGCAAAAAATTAGGGAGATACATTTGTAAATTAGGGGGATAAAAAAATTAGGGAGAGATTTGCGCCTTTTGGGGAGGCGAAAAAATTAGGGGGAAGAATGTACCAAATTAGGGAACGAATAGCACTTCCGCGCTCCATTGCTACCGTAATGATTTTCATTTTCTGAATGCTGGTGCGGTCCCGGTCCCGAAATCCGAGGGTTTCCGTCCGGGTTTCAAAATTTACTAATCCCGGTCCCGGCGCTAAAAAAATCCCAAAATTTAAGTCGAAAATTTTACATTTATGCTGAAAATTCGGTGTGGTGGCGCCTAGCGGCGGGAAAAAAACCGAGTCGAAAAAAGCCTTACCTGACACCATGACAGAACAGTAGAAGTTCTCTTGGGAGCCAGTAAAGTAGAGGCAGCTAAATAAATCATGCGAAGAGTATCCGGTTTACCCTTACATTACATGCTTACAGTAAGATTTTGCTTAGTGAACTTACCCCTGGAAATGAAGGGCTTGGAAATGGAAATGGAAATGGCAGAAAAAAGTGGAAATGGGACATCCCTGCGTCCATATAATGCGGGTTTGGTACGGTACCTTGGTACGGGCCAAACACCGAACACTAAAAAATCAGTCCCCAAAGATTTACATCTCACTCAAATATGCGATTGCCAAGACAAAGCCGCTCGTAACGCATCTTAGATCCATAACCACTAGCCAAGACGCATCAAAACCATCGAAATTTCTCCAGTCAGCGCCAACATTTTTGGACATATTTATAAGCAGGTGCCGACAACATCAACACAAAGAATAACAGGTTTTTTTATAAACTGCACAAAACTGTGCATGTTTGCCGTCGTACTTATTGTGAATTATTCCATGATTCCAAGCTATTTTTTCTTTGCTACTGTTGTAGACAAGGTTTACTTCCCCCGGTTTAAGCGTACCGGCAATTGTTTGCTGTGTTCAGCAGTAGATCCTCTGCAACCGTCGCACAATACTAAACAAGTGTAGCTATTCATTAAATTCTAATTTTAAAATATAAATAAAATAAAATATTTTAAATATATAAAAATTGAATAATATATATTTTAAAATATGTCATAGGCATGACAAGCAAAATTTTAAGATTTTCGGAAAATAGACCTCGTGGGGTCTGTTATAGAAAGTTAGCGAGAATTGTCCCGGATACAGACTACGAAATATGGCGCATTTTGTTGCATCTATCTGTTCTTCTGCTTCTCGTGCACTTCATTCACTGACTGCATCATAGAGTTAGTAATTCAGATTCATCCGCGTCGCATCGTATTCACTATTCATCGGCTCTACACTGTGTACGTGGATTGTTCTTTATCTGACCTTACATCGGTCCGCAAGAGCCAATACAACACAGTACCACCGCATGTGGATGTTGGAATTATTTTTGATCGAAAGAAGAATTGGAGTGGATCCTTTTTTTCATGTCCTTCATTTCTTCTTTATTTCCTCATAACACGGTCATCGTGACAATCAAAGTGGAACTCAGTTCTTCCGGAAGCCATTAAATATCGCCGTTACAGGTTCGGCGTCTGCCTGAATGTAGGGTCGGCCGCAAAGTCCTTATCGGAGGGGTAGCCATGCAGATTAGAGATCGGGAGCCGTACCGAAATACGGGCCGTGCCCGTATCAGTAGCTGTAACTTACGGTTACGGCTACGGTGCGGGTGGGTTGGTTAATACGGCTTGACAGGTGGTCGGCCCCGAACTCTAACGCAGATCTAAACAGGTTTTTTCCAATTTTATGCGCATGTATGGATTCGTTGTTAATTTTGAGCGACGGTATTCATGTTATACAATGCGCAAAAAAGCGGTCGGTGTCAGTCTTTTTCGAATAATTTATCAGGACTGACGCAAATTAATCTTTGCTGTGAAGGCATAATTTGACGGCTGCTCCGAAGAGAAACCCCAACTGACGTTCACGGCTTTCGTGAACAGGAACCTGAATTAGTTTTTCCGAAAGTCAACTCTGCTCACGATTTAAGAGCCGATGATGCAAGTAATTTTAACCCCTGCGCGATCTCAGAAAACGTCCCACTCCCGCTCTACGTTTATCACACGCACGTCATGAGAATCGGTACACGAATAAACCCATCTCCATGGGGACGCATGCACTAGACAATTATAAGGCACGATCAAAATACATTCGTTCCTTCCGGACCTGTTCCTGACTGGCAACGGCAGTTTTCCGCTGTGTTTTTATCACTGCGTCTGGTTGCCCTGTCCGGCAGCGACGAACCACGCTTAGGCTTGGGACGCATAGTGCGTTTGGCAGCACGCGTAAGGATGCATACGAGGAATCCTTCGGAGTAGGGCCATGTAGTAGTAATCGACATCGTGTTCAGAGAATAACATGGATGGATCATTTTACACTGGATAATTTCGGGTCGAGCCGTGGCTGGAATCCGCTGAGCTGAGCCTTTAATTTCTGGCATCTTCACCAGGCCCGATACGGTCTTGACCATCGAACTGCAATGATCTCCCGCTTTGTTACGAGGTGGGATAACCCAGGAGTGCCAAGCTACATAAACAAAATGCCTAAGACGACAACGAAACGCCCGGCTTCTGTATAAACCGATCCACCACTAATGGACGGATCTCGTTTGTTGTTTGTTTTCATTAATGAAGTTAGGTTAAACTACGAAGCATGTGCCTTGTATTGAGTCACATGCTTCGTTCTTTTTCGGTTTTCGACCGTTATAAGCAATTTGCTATTTCAATAAAAATTTTCGCAAATAATTCCCGACGCCAGCTGCAGCAGTCAGTGTACGAAAAGCGCAAAGTGCGGTGTCCGTATCCGAAGCAAGTTTGAAGGGTCGAAAAAATGTGTCAAAACCAAAAGAAATGCGAGTATTTCTTTTAGATTTTAGAAATTCGAAACGTCAGCAGTTTCCCGCTGCGCCGTAACAGGTTTTTTTTAAACTCTTGCTCCATGACATAACCGCGTGCAGACATGACGCTGTCTTTGGCTCGACTTAATTCGAATTGAAGGGCTCCTGCGGGCTTGGCGGTCCTGCAAAGCGCTCCAGGCGTGATTGTGCGTACGGGAACGCGGTTTTTTAGCTTCATGGCCTAATTTATTTTTGACTATCATTCGATATTTTCTAATTTGACTGCGATGTACGATTTTGCGAGACCACACGGACCGTCTGACAACACCGGGTTCAAGCCATTTATACTTTCCCGAAAGGCAAGTAAGAAGCTCACTACGCTCTTTTAAGTATATGTACTGGAAATTTTGCATGCAGTGAGCGCTTTTGGACTATTTTCAACGCAAGCAGGCCAAATTCGCGTAAACTTCAGTCCCTTTCGAAAATTGGGCAGAATATCCAGTAACTGGCTAAGTTCGCTGGATTAAGGCGAATTGAACTGTCCAGTCCTTCGGTTTTAGATGAAATGAACTGAACAGAACTGAATTCGAACCCATTCTGTTCACTTGTAGCAGAACCCGGTTCGTCGCAAACAGTGATTTCAACAATTTTCTTGACCCTAGCTAAGATACGTTCTTGCCAGCCTTGACTTTCCCATGTTCCCGTTCAATGAGAGCTACAAACTAGTTGATAAAGGCCAAGGTCGAAGTGGCTGCCAACATCCCGAACGCATATACCTGATCTTGGCATGGGCATACGGCCCTTTTTAGAAATGATCATACTGAAAAGTTAATTGCTCAAGGTCTTTTTATGCGTCTGCGTCTGTTTCTCGAAAAAAGCTGGATGTTTTGCGAAAGATGATGCAGCTTCGCTCGGGTGATTCAGCACTACACTTCGTAACTACCGCTTTGTGAGATGATATTCAGGCTAAAGACAAAACCATCTCTTTTCCTCGTGTTTCTAAGACAACGTTCACGTAGTCCGGCTACATTTAAAACTGCATTCCATTGACATTGAACTTCGCTTAACCGTCATGTGGTCGGCACACTAGTGCAAGTCGCCATCAACAAAGCGTCTAAGAATCTGTTCGAGGTACAGGTCAAGTGTACAGGTTTTTACGTAACAAAGCGCGGGACATATACTAACCGCTCTCATTAAACACGACAGCGCAGACCAGGCTGTTCACTGTGGGCGATTTTTTATGGTAAGCCCATAGATATGCCCTCCGAAGGAGGCCTTTGGTTAGGAACCGCACATCCAGACAGTGTATTTTGTGCACCGAATATCGTTGTTGTTGTGTTTCCGAAATTTGAAACATATAGTTTCTTGTTAATTGCATCAAGCCAATGATCCGGCAGATATTTTTGCGTGAACGATGGAACCATCCATTGCAACTATTCAGCAAGTAGTAAAGGGACAAAATATTGAAGGGGTCTGTACCACCGAAAATATAGGTAAGGGTCCGCCCTTACCGCTTTGCCCACCCCTCGAATTTTTTGGTCCGCTTCGCTCCTGCCTGTAGCCTATGGCAAAGGGCATGAAACTGCACGATCGAGTATCGTAGGTTGTTACTGGGAAAGGGTGATTTTGTATGCATATATGTACCGTATTTCCTTTAATAAGCCGCGGGGGGGGGGGCTTATTTTGCCAAACGCCCACCGCAGGGCCCGACAGCGGAAAAATGGTCATTATCAAGCAAATTGGCACCGAAATCGCTGTTTATCTCGCGGAATCCGCATCGAAAATCAACGGGAAATTACAATTAAAGCTCATTCGAGCCATCGTCGCTGATATAGACATTTTCCTCGTCCTGTTGAGGTCAATCAGCACGTTCTCCTCGAAATTCATTGCGATTTGTTACACTTTCTTGGCAACGAGCGGTTGCAGCCAATTGGGAATCTCGCTGTACGGCTGCAAGCAAAGGTGCGACTGATATAGGTGCAGCGTGCGGTTTTTTTGTGCCTAGTGAGACAAAGCTTGGGAGTTGGCGAGTCCGCTACTCTAAGATGCGTTAACTTTCGCTCCTGTCGCACAGGATCCCCAATCGAAAGTCCTCTCCTAGCATGTGCGTGGCCGACGTGACGCTCCCCGGTCACGTCCCCGCCGGACGCCACGGCAAGACCATAAAAACAATCTAGGCAGAAAATTTAATTGTTCCATGATTGGCGACTCCGTGGAGAACGAATGAAGAATGAATGAGTTTTGATTATCCATACATGATGCAAAAGTTGTAGTGCCAACAAATTGGGGCACGCCTACCCGGCCGGTCGGGTCGAACGGACACCGACCTATAGGGATGAATCGGATAAGGGAAATTCTGGTCGAAAACTCATTGTTTCCTTGAAGTGAATTGCATGAGATAATCTTCAAATATGCAATAAGCGTCCACACATAAAAAGTGCACTCTTGCAGACACGAATGCAGCAGAAGATCGAACTGGTCCCAGCATACGCTTCAAGGTGGTTGCGAACAAGGCGCACGAGTACAGTAACTGAGTGACTGAGGACAAATGCATGCTGCGGAACGAAGCATTGTGTCCACATAGTTTTTTGGTAAAAAAAACAGAATATTAAAAAACGATAACTCACAAAACGAGACGAAAAGGATTGGAGGAATGCGTTAACCCGGAAAAGAACGGGACTAGTTACAGGGGCGTAAACCTGTTGTGTTCTGTTGCGATGTATATTTCGGGACTCTATCGCTTGTGAAGAAGCGCGTCAGTCCACTTTGGTGTACTTGCGGTCGCGACACGCGACTAGCGCACGACACCACCAGGTTTTAGCTGCTATCTCACGGAAAATTTAACTATATTTTAAATAATGATTTATTTAGCCATATTCCGCTTCTGGTCAGTCTGTCCTGTCCCATCAATGATTAGACCAGGCCGTTAACAAATTTTTATCAGGCTGTCTAACACGAAAGCAAAAATGCGTCGAAAATCGTGATATTTGCATTATTTCCCAGTCAGCTTGCAGGGCCCGGCCTAGTGAGTTTAAAATACAACATTCGAGTATTTTCATCTGAAATAGCTTGCCGCAGGCACCGTCAGAGTGACCTTTGACTAATTTACCCAAAATATATTGAAAATTTGGTGACTGCGTCAAAATTTGTCGAATTTTTTTTGCAAAAACAATGAAATATTTTTAACCGAAAAAGCTCAATGCGGGCTGATTTTCTGATGACGAGACCCAGACCAAACCCCCCCCCCCGAGAGTCTCGTTTTCGAGACCGAGACCCGCAGCCCTGGTTTAGGCCGATCACTAATAGCCGTGGCATTATAGAGCAGAGTTGTGCACCAATCTGAATCCTCGAGAGAGAAAGAAATTTTTTCTTTTCGGTAATTTTTTCGAAAAAATCAAAAATCATATCTTCGAACCGCTTGGCAAAGCGGTCCGGAAATTGTGCTCTTTTGCGATATATTTTTTGCGGTTCTTGTACATTGTTGTTTTCCATCCTTCCGGATGGTTTGCCTCAGCACTGCTTTCTATAGCCAATCCACGTATTAGTGTACAAGGACTGCGGCTCCGAAAGCTCATGACCTCAACAGGCCGCATCTCCCCCGCTGGAAACAATTTTGCTCCACGCCTGCAGGTTTTACCATACTTCTTTTGTAACTGCTTTTTGACGTGCTGTATTGCTCCTGTTATCCTTGCTTTTTAATGCAAATCTATCTTTAAGTTTTTAATCATATTTGTAGGCAAAGTTAGCTTTCTTCCCGTGATTATGTGCACCTGTGGACCGATAGGTGAGGAAACAAGGTCAGAATTGTGTTTTCGTTCAGGAAAGCGGCCGTACCTTGGATGGTACTGACCTACTGCCGACTAAAGTGCGCAGCTGGTACTATCCCCGAAGGCGGAGAAGGTCAACCATTTATGGGGTGGCGAAACGTTTTGACTGTCCACCATATGGGGCGGTCATCACCAAGCCCAACTTTGGGGGAGCAAGGGTGAGGGGGGGGGGGCTGTTACTATGTTGTTGGCCCTCCTAACGTTCAAAAACCGTGAATTTATTGAATTTCACATGAAGCAGCCCGGCGCAGGCGCCGCCAAAGCAATTTTTGGGCTTGCTCGGCAAAGATTCAACGAAAAAAACTGGCATTCTAAGGAGGTGAATCGGCGATTTTGCAATTCTTGCTAGTACATTAAACAGCAAACGCAGCGCTTTGAGAAGCACGTCCGTGCAACCTCTCAGTGGCCATCGGAGAGGAAGAACCAGGCCTATGCTGCGCCCGCAGACGACGAGGTCAATGACGACGATATGGTCGTCGAAGACCTCGACGCGGGACAGGTTCCGGGCGGTCCCAGACCGTAACAGGATCCTGCTATGCCGACTGATGCCGTGTCCACGGCTACATCGGCGCTGAGTCCTCAGCAAACCCGGGCACATCGGACGAGGCTGCGTCTAAGAGTTCTACGAAGACCGGAAGCGATGGTTCCAGTGCCGCCGCCTCTTTCTCTTCGCCCTCTACCACCACCACGACCACCTCGTGGCTATAATCGCTGGCAGAGCTGATGTGTGAAAAAGTAAAAAGTCTTTGTGCAAAGCCGCAGACAGAGAAATGGTTTGGTCAACATTAAAACCTGCTTAGAAAATTCGGGTTCGGAAATTCGATCGTTTTTCTTCGGATTCGGTTTTTTTTTGGAGAGTCCCCTTCCCTTGTCCTTGCCCGGCCCGACTCGGGCCTAATTTTTCATGAGCCCGGCCAGGACACTGGATTTTGGGCCCGGGCCGGCCCATGGGCATTAAAGCAATTTTGCCGTCTTTATTGGGGAAAAATTATCTTGGTCCGCCCTTTGGTACTTTTTCTAGTGTCAGAATTCTGGCCACTGAATCTGCTTAATTTTCTGCTTCGCAATTAATAAGGATGCAACAGGGGCTGTGGACAATTGGGACAATCTGATCATAAAACTGGCCAAAAATGGCATGAATTTGGCCTAGGCTACTGACGGCACGGCCCGGGCCTGGCCTGAGTGTAGGACCGGCCTTTGGATGTGAAGCGCAGCTCGAACTGGTGCTGTCTTGTTTAAACGCAACATACTCGGTCTTCTCGAGGCATATGCCCCGGCCAGGACGGCTCGACTCGGGTCCCAACGCTGCTGAAAACCGTAGCAAATAACCAATTGATGTAGTTCATTTCAACTAAGATTAGCTGATCATATTGAAACCCTCATTTAGACTCTTTTCTCACTGAAAAAACATCCTGTCCGTATTTTGTCGTTTCCCCGCCATCGTTCCAGTCAATTTTGCGCACATAGAGGTCAAGGCCGCACGTCGGTAAGTGAGAACGCCGTCGCTGAGCGCGCCGCGCCAGTGATCTCGAAGTGGTCTTCGGCCCGCCGCTAATGCGCCACGTCGAAGACGGTCGCGCATTATTGCGTGAGTTCGTCCACATTTTACTGCCGTCTTCCGTGGTGCTTTGTTGGCGTTTGCTGACTTTGCTCGAGCATGGCATCTTAACCTTTTCTCAATTGTTCTTTATTATTTGCCAAACTTGCTAGGATTTATAAGGTGCTAAAGGGGCTACATCGTTCTACAACAGGTATACGGCTTCATAAATGATGTGAATATATTAACAAGGAGAAACGTAAACGTCTTCATTGAGTGCATTAGTGGGCTGGCATCCGCACTGGGCAGCGTTAAATTCTTGATCAGGCTTTCTTTACCGTCTGCGTTTGTCGGACTCTTGGCATTTACGTGACAAACGCGTACGGTCACGTGCATGTATTAAGCTTTCATGTGGTCATGTCATCTCAAGTTGCTTTTGGTACATACGTATGTGCAGGGGACGATAGCTTTTAGAAATTACATCTTGCCGGAAAACACAGTGGAACGAATAAGGCAGGCTCGCAGGTTTTATTCTTCGTCTGCATCCTACAAGCTGCAAGACTGTCGACCATAACGTGACAGCATATGGCCTGCTACCGCTATTGCCCAAACCAGTTAGATATTTACGTAATTTATTGTAAGCTTCGTTCCTGAAGGCTGTGAATGCACCATTTACACATAATTCCGATTACCCAAATATTTTCACGCAGGATGACGATACTCATCTCACGCCATTTATACGCTTCGTGTAAAGAGAACCTATAGAGTTTGCCTAACTCTAGGCCGCGGTCAGACGTCTCTTTAGCTTTAGACAGCTGAACATATTCAAAATCCGTTGTACCCGTTATGGACATCTTTTTCGCGTCGGTCATGCAAGCAAATGTATCCCACACTTAACGCCCCAGGATGTTTGGCCATGTGTACATATATTCTTTGGGCGTCATGGCCTCAGTCTCGGTCTTCATATTTTAGAATGTCCACTGCTTCCCACCAATACATCTGATTGCTCCTGGTTGAGCTTGGCCAAAGCACTTTCGCCTGTGTATTGCTCATCACATTCAGCTGCTGAATTCAGGTTTTAATCGACCATAAACTGTACGCGACAGT
>JNEY01001141.1:0-23822 GCA_020875895.1 Aphelenchus avenae
CCATGCAGCCTGTCCACATACCATGTCCTTAGCAAGACATCAAACGTGGGTCAATCACTACCACCGAAATAATGGTCGTGTGAGGGATTAGGCGTTTTGTCGCTCCTTATATCCAAGCAATGTTCCTGGCCCTCAAGAATTTCTGTAGCAGAAAGGAAGTAATTGTGGGGACGATAACACGATGGATCGGCTAACATTCGTTAAATTCGAAGTGCGGCTTTTGGCGTTTATAGTGTCTCTATCGACGTAGTCTGCATCGGACTCGAACTTTGCACATTCGTCATCTCCCACAAAGTCGACGTGCCCACAAAGCGGTCGAAAAGAGACGACTACGGATTGATGAGCTTAGCAAGAGCCGTGGGTTGTCGTTCAAGAGCTCTGAAAGCACAAAGCGACTGTCGTTTAGTCTATGCGTTGACACAGTTCGTGGCGCAGTTTCTCCTAACAGTTCAAATCATGCAGGCCCTGACGTCACTCGCATGCCTCATGGGGCTACGGAAGCAAATCTAGGTCCTCTTCCCTACACGAACGACTTCTTATGCTTGAGCGGATCCATCTGTCTCGTGCTAACCAGGTGAGGTCGTCGTTGCCTTTCGCCTGGACGCTCTTGTGCGAATTACGCGCTTACCCTTTGTAGCTCGATGTTTCGGCGTCGGCTTTACCGATTCTTGGGCGTTCATGTGCACCTCTCGAGGAGTGCAGACACTGTCGCCATCTCGACGTTAGGGGCTAGTCCATCGACGTCCGTTACTTTGTGCACGCAAGTGCAACAAACACGTGCACTTCAAACAACTGCAAAGTGCCAGACTTTTTGTTGCGCTTATCAAGACGGAAGCTGGACCAACCTCCATCACTCTACAGGAAGATTATTCGTTCAGGGTACATTGTTCTGGCCTTGCCTCCGAGCTGAGCCTTGATCATCGGCATAGCCGATAAACCATTTCGAGGTTCAAGCCCGAGTATTCCCTAAGTACTGCCCCTGGTGAAGTTTCATTGCTTGTTACAACTGTACAACTCGATCTTGCACCTTACGTTTATACGTCCCTGAGTACGTTTAACGAAACTGTTTAGGGAAGTCGATAGCGCTTCTGGAGAGAATCATTCAAGGTAGACAGCGACGGTAATAAAATAGCATGAACTAAGGGACACTCTTGTATTCGACAACAAACGACATTTCATGTTCGCGTGCAAGTGCATAGCTCAGTAAGCGTTCGACTGTAGGGCCCATATGTGCTCAGAGTAATCATCGGATTGATGATCTAAACTAGCGTTTGTCAATACCGCAAGCTTGTTAAACACTCCCACCTCGGGGGGGGGGGGGGCATTGTTTCAAGAGGCATCGCCTTTGAAGTAGACTGATTCGGCGCATAAGACACCCCCATACAACGCCGCACACCATGTTGGTTTTGATGAAACACCCAGTAAAACTTACGGGATGCAGCCTCAAAAGGTTGCCCGCAGTAGCAAGGTCCAGTTTACGGAGGCCGATAAGCACTGTGAGGTGTTGTCGCTGTTATTCAGATGGAAATACCACACGATAAAAATGCGCAATGGAAGCAGCGTCAGAGATGTCCATGCAGTTGAAACGAAGATAAATGCTATCGCACCAATCTGCAACCAACATGAGTGCATTCATGTGTTCTCATATCAGGCTCCCTGTGGGATAATGCCCCTTTTCATGGGTCTTGTACCTCCTTTGGGCGAAGCCCAGCGAGCTGTCTTCTGTTTAAATACCAACTGAAAACCGCGGTTTCAGCGTACAAGAAGGCTTAAAATTTTGAAACGTAAAGAACTGCCAAAGGGTGACCGAGGCACTTTTTCGGCCCTAGCCGAAGGCCTTGTTTTTTTCTGCGCTCCTTTGGGCCAGGGATGCGGGACGAAATTTGACTGACCGAGACCGAGACCAGACCCTCCCCCCCCCCGAGACCGATACCAGACACATGACCGAGACCGAGACCTGAAATATTTTCGACCCAAAATCGCCCCACCGCGGTCAAACATGTAAAAAAAATCGGCTAAAATTGGCCCGCCGCAGGCCACACCAACGAAATTTTGGATGAAATTTAGAGAAATATAGTGAAAATTTCGTAGGTCGGCACCTAGCGGCTGGCGATTTTGGCTTTTTTTCTCTCATGACCGAGACCGAGACCATCGGATTTTCCTCATGACGGAGACCGAACCAGACCCCCCGAGAGTCTCGGTTTTCGAGACCGAGCCCGAGACCCGCATCCCTGCTTTGGGCATACTCCTCCTGGTGCATTCCCAGTGGCAATACCTTCAGTTTCCTCGTTCGGTTGCGTTTGACGGCAACTGGCGCTACGCGTCTACGTCTCTGCGTCAGAACCAGTAGGTACACGCTCACCAACAACGAGGAGATGACGGGCACAACACAGAGACTGATAACCAGAATATCGTACACGTAGAATGTCGCAGACGAGATCTGAAAAGCGGAGTGAACTTGTTGGAAAAAGAGGAGCTATAAACCTCAAAACGGAATCCACCCCTAAATTCTATTTTTGTTAAACGAAAACGAAAGCATTTTATTTTTCGTGTCGTCGGAAAACAAGGTCTGGAATATGTACGGCTGGTACGGACGGTGGACCTACGTGGACCATAGCACGTCACTGCGGCATGATGAACGCTACGGAGGGCTGGAGCGAAGAATTTTCGGCAAGGGAACGCGCTAGGGCCGTAGCCTCACCCTATTTCTTCGTCGTCGGTCGAAGGCCGGCGCTAGCTTTCGCCCGGATTTCGGAGACGGGAACACGGGACCACATGGGCCACCGGTCCCCCTGCTACGCCGGTGACCAATCA
Source organism: Aphelenchus avenae (assembly GCA_020875895.1). Taxonomy (NCBI): domain Eukaryota; kingdom Metazoa; phylum Nematoda; class Chromadorea; order Rhabditida; family Aphelenchidae; genus Aphelenchus; species Aphelenchus avenae. The sequence goes on from JNEY01001141.1 coordinate 2,815, forward strand.
CGGGGGGGGGCTGCTGTCGCCTTATTGGGTGTTGGGTGAACTAGCCGCGCCGGCAACTTACCGTCCAGAAATTGCCGGGCGTTTTTTGAACCCTCCCCCCCCCTCTCCCTTCGTTATCATTTCGTTATTATTACCCTGACTCGCCAACCCCCGCAAAGCATAACGCTTCAAAATTGTCTCCCAAATTTAGTTTAGTTTACATTCCTAAAAACGACATTATACCTAAGCATCGATGCCCACTGAATTCTGAACTTGTTTAATACAAGGGTTTCCCGTGGAAAATGTTCCATTTCTGGAGGTCTGGAAAATGAAAAAAAACAAACAAAAACGCGTTCTAATTTCGCTAGGCTTAGTATAGGGCATACTTTCCTTAAAGTTGACTGCTAGCTTTGGCATGCAAGATAGAAAATTTCTAGTGTCTCGGCCGCGGTCGCGAGGTCAGCGCTGGCAGGGGCTAAACCACAGAGTTAGCGGTTCGTGAAACTGAACTGGGCTTTCCGTGGTCCATGCCGTCTTTATAACGGAACAACATGGCAGAGGGGTCAGGACGGGCCGTTTTCCGTTCCGGTCTATCACATGACGGATCACGGAAAGGGTACGGCCCAGAACGGATCCGTTTCCAGAAATCGACCAAAATTGGGCACTTTAGACCAGCAATTCCCATAAGTTCGTCAAGAGTGGCGGGTACAGTGTCAAAAAGGTCCCCTCGGGTGACGTACATGCTCCAAAATGTCGCTTCAACATGTATTTTTGTGAGGTCTTCCATAATTTCGGATTTTTGGAGACTCTTTTTGGCGCGTGTCACGGGGCCGTTCTGTGGCAGGCCAGTCCTGATGAGGCCGTCCTCCGCACGGCACGGAGCCGGCACGGGGGGGAGGGCTCAGCACAGAACGGACACCGGCACGGGTGGTGTGCCCGCTAACTCTAGTAAACCAGTTCAGTCAGCCGCTGATGCTTGGTGAAAAATGTTTGTGCTACTTCTCATCTCGGTAACCTGCAAGACAAAATCTCTCCTACCTATTTCGGGTCCTCCCTGCATAAAACTCCTGGGGCCTGTCTTTTACAGCTTCTGCTTAGCTCGGTATAGATGTGAGAATGATACACTCACTCCCTTCGGAGACCTCAGTCATGCAGCAGAGGCGGCGCGCTTTCTGAGTCTCCATGCGAGGAAAGACCCTAGAGAGCAACCTAGTGGAAATTCTCCTACTTGCCGGCTGTGGCTGCATGGCATATTGCATGGAAGCAGGACCCTGTCCAACCTGAAACCTGAAATCCCGAAAATTTCCAGTTTCGAAAATTCTTTAAAATTCGAAAAAGCAGCGGTGCATGCGAAATGTGAACTTGATCTACCTTTTTCCCGGCGCTATCGAATGAGAACAAATTCAAAAAGGTAGCTGAAATTTTTCGTCACGCAAGGTACTCTCTCGATTGTCATGGGATCTCTAGGGGTTTGGGTTTTGGGGGGAACGGTAGTTCATGGGCTGATATCTAGCCACTCCTGCATCTTTTTATTTACGTAATTTATCAACGATATGATAGCTATATTAATCGAAACACTCAATTTTATTAGCAACATAGCATTCGAAACTCGTTACGACATTTTGAACTAGGCGTATTCAAGTCAGCAGGTTATTGGACAGTCGCATGGACAGCACTTCTCGTCTAAACGATCAGTCATACAAATTGCCCATGCTTAAATGCATAAATCCGGCAAATTTACTGGTAGCCTACAGAGAAACCCAAGACAACTAAACTTACTGCAATTACCACCGGCTGGGTACGCAACTACACTTTCGATGCACCATAGACACGTCAGGAAGAAGAGCACAAGAAGGACGAACCACGTATCCCGGACCATCTTCACCAAATGCTACGGGCACTTTGCATTCGGAGTTTTGAGACCCGAAACATTATGGATATTAAATGCATGAGCGTTTAATGCACTCCTTTGGCGGCGGAAATGAGAGCCTTTGAAGCTAGCCTACCTTCTAACCCTGATGTGCTTCGAAAAAAATACGTTTGGCTACCTCACGCGAAGGAGTAACTAGTAAGGACCGTCAACACGATCTAAGCCGGACTAGGGCTACTCAAGATAATATCGGTAGTACTTGGCGGCACCAAGCAGGAACGATCCGCAGTCAACCAAGTTCCTCTAAGCGCTCCCAGTGCTGACACATGAGAGTAAACTGACTGAACCACTACCCCAACTGCTATGCGGATAGCTCCCGCGATCACTTCGTCCCGTCTCATCAGCTGTTCTGCGTGCTAGACTTGTCTGGTTAATTTCCGTCAGTCGCGCACTCGTTCAGTAGAGTTGATGTTGCAGAAAACCACGGCACGCAAATTACGCCCTTGAGTATGAGTTGTCTCTTGCTAACCACCAAGGCCAGTATGGCGGTAATACTGACCAGTAGGGCCAGTATCGCTCTCGTATGGCTAGACCCGCTTGCTCTCTGGACTGTATGATTAGGCGTAGACTTCGTCGCGTTTTGCGCGTTTTGGGGTCGTTCATTTCGGCGGTTCTCATGTGCGCGGAAGTACAACAAACAATTGGCTTGCCAACAAGTACACCCCGCCTGATGCTTCTTCTGCAAGTCAGATGCATGTGTGACCAGCTTGTACGGCTCTTACAGGAAGACAAAGAATGTATGCATGGGTACACTGTTCCGACCTACCCTCCGATTTGGTGAATCGCTTGCCTTTTCCTTAAGATGTCCCGTCCTTGTCATTTTTGGTTTGGCCTCCTCCGTTAAAGCAAGCGGGTCGCAAGGTCCAGAACTCTAGTAGAGTCCCCCGAGCAATCCCTTACTTCTGTCCGACACGCTACGAAGAAGGTTTATGCTCGCTACTGGGAGAACGCTCGCTCACAACCATTTGGTTCAAATAGTTTGCGCTAGCTCATGTTAACGACGTCGACTGGCGAACAGTAACTACGTTTTCCACCGAGCTGCGTCTAAAACGTCGAATCTGCCATTGCAGTTCCTGACGAAGCGGCTTGCTAAACGGTTGAATGGATACTATATGTTATAAAACTATGACGGCTTTACCCGGCTACCGCGTTTTTCCTACAGCATGGCACTAACTAGGGCGATTACCTGGTAGAGATCAATGCGATTGGGCCACTGAACGACTGCGCGTCCACGATGTACTGAAGACAGCGCATGAGCGGACCCACGACTTGTGGAATAAACGGCTCGAACAATCCGCACACGAGGAATGCTGCGTAGAACAGTTGTGCGACGAAGTGAACGCAGGCGAATACTAATGGACGAATGGACGTCATTTGCATGCACCTTCGACCCGAAGACTCACGTAGGAGACGATAGTCTTCGTCGAGTTGCATTCTCCGCCACAAGTCCAACCGTCGAAAGGTCACAAAAGCGGAAAGGTCTAGCACAAAGCTAACTCCAGTCGAGAATACGGTAATTACCAGTGCAATCATGTGTCGTGCCTAAAAAATATCAATTGTCCGGCACGGCGGCCTTGCAACAGACCGAGTTCATGGATGGGGAAATGATGCTCACTGCCACCTGACCATCCGGCCCGTTGTATTTTATAGGCGCGAAGAGAAGCATGACTGACGAAAGCATGGATGCAGCGATAGCCGCGGCTATTATAAGGAGCAAGCGTCGACTGTTCCAGACCTAAAGCGGGACAACGACGGGTAGATATGCAAACAACAAGAGTCGCGTCATCGTAGCTTTCACCGACGCCATTTGTTCGGACAGGCAAACGCACCTGCGCGTGCATCGCCGGTCGGCAGATCGCGGTAAACCGGTTCAGCGAGATCGTTGCATGCATGAGGAGCTGAAGGTTGGCCGACCACATGCATATCATATAGTGGACGTTGATCCAGTAGCTATACAAGAGCGCTTCGGGAGCGAGGCGGTAGAAGATTAGTGCCGTCTAAATCGCGGCTAGTATAACTGCTCGAGAACAATACTATGGTGCGCGTGACTTACGAATATGTAGTTCAGGCAGTCCGCCGAGCTCTGGACAACGTATAGTCGGTAGAAACTTCCTGCGAAAGACGCCTTCTTTTGGCGTATTCCTCGAAGAATGACGGCCAGTACTATGAAATGCAGCAGAAGAAATGCCGACTCGATGGCGAGCTGAATCGGTGAACGCCGCATTCAGAAAATTGGCTCATGAACAAGAATATTAAGTAGTAAACTCGTGAACTTAGAGAAGCGATCCGAGTAGCAGACACTAAACGCAAGGTTGCCAACCTGGCTTTCTTGGTAATGATGCGTATGACGCAACTCAGCAGCTATGCTCACACTTTCGCAAAAAAATTGTAACAGAGAACTCCAACGCCAGCCTTGTCAATCGTGTTTATTCCTCATAGGCAAGTAGCGAACACACACAAATCGACACCACAGCATCTCCGACCGTAATTAGCACCTCCGCAGCATGCAGCTAAGTATCATCGAAGGACATCTGGAATTATACCAGACGTATGCGATGGCTCGGTATTCTCAAGGGCCATCAAAAGTCTCCAAGGGGGAACGACATAGTGCATCCTGCAGCACGCTTGAGATATTTTGGTATCGTTGAAAAAGAGGATGTAAACGGCAGCGGCTGAAAGCAAAAGATCAATTGCAATTTTTTGAATTCAGGCTTTCAGTTGGTATGACCCCCCTCAAGCACGAGGGGGGCGAAGGGGACTGAGCTAGACAGGTGGCACCTGGTATTCGAAATGTCGCGGGTGCGTGCAGAAAAGTCGCTAATACCAAAATGCCCGCGGTACTGAAAAACGAGGGCTCACCATTTCAGGTTCATCGACGTCGGCGGTTAGAAGAGCGAGCGGCGGAAATGGGTGTCCGCATTCGATAGTGTGAACGCTATCATCTTCTTCCCGGCGATCTCCGAATACGATCAGTTCATGGCGGAGGATACCAACACAGTGAGTAGCAACGGTTCTTTCTATAAAAGTATCATATTAAGAACCGATTGATCGACGCTATCAAGCTAACGAAATTGGCAACAACCCGTTGTTCCTGAAAGTGATCCTCTCTCCTGAACAAGAAGGACCTCTTCCAAGTGAAGGTCAAAAAGGTCTCCTTAAAAGCCTGCTTTCCGGACTACAAGTGTAAGTGCCAAGAATACTTCAGGCCACAAAAGTGTGCTTTCTGTCAAGCAGAAGTACAAGAACGCGTCGGAGTACATCATCCGGAAGTTCCAAAAGCAAATGGTGAATCCGAACTGAAACATCTACTCGCACTTGACTTGTGCCAAAGGTAGGGTAGGTCTGCTTCAGTCCACGCTGTACTTGAAGTTTTATTTCCAGACTGGGACCAGATGAAGTTCGTAAAGGACAGCATCTCGGACATGATCATTGCCAACTTGGTGAAAGAGTTTGGTCACGTGGACAACGAATGAATTTATCGTATTCGTTCAACTGCCAGTTCGGTTGGTTACGCGGGGTATAGCGGCGACCTAGCAAATTGCACACGACTAAAATTAGGACCCTCGAAATTGCGCGAATGCTTTATCACTTTTTTTCTTCGTCCGTGTTGGGCCATTGCACAAGCGTTTCTAGTTTTCCCCATTGACTTTTGTGAATGCCGCCGTTGGGATAAATGCCATAAAAGCTGTCAACGAAGCTGTCCTAAAATGTCAGGTACTGCCTAACGACGGTCTGGTCCGTGGCAACTTTATTGGCACATCGAATCACAAGACAACAACTCAGCCCATAAAAAGTTGAAAAGGACGGCGCATATCGCCACTATTGTATGTGAAAGGCGACATACACACGAATGGATCTTGTACGCTCGTTACCGAGAGCACACCCAGAGTGACGCGGTTGTTTTCGCAGTCGAGACGCCAGACGATTCCGATGCCATTGTCTAAGCGTACAGCGTAGCATGTTTCATTCCCGTCCGTCTTTATTTCAAAGGGACCCTGCGGCTTGTAATGCTTCGTGATCTCTTCTTCCAGCTCGACGGTATAGTCACTGAGGTTTGCGTCCGCGAATTGTGCCAGGTGAGTATGATGCCGTAGTTTAGTTCTTCATTTGCTTTAGCTGCCTAGAAATACGCTCCGCATGAGTTTGCGAAAGAAAGGAGAACGTTTTTCTCAGTACGTAATAAACTGTCGGACCGAATTGGGTTGCGTCCAGAAATTCCCTGACGGTCATTTTGCACCTAAAAAGCGATCGAGAGAAAAAAACAGAGCTCCAACCGACGTTGAAAGAATGCTCTGTCGAAAACGCACGAGTACGACAACATCCGATCGGCTGTCTCCAGTCCCTGACGAGAAGGGCCGAAGCAGTAATCTAGTACGTCGTCAATCGTGAGGTGATTCTCGTAATCACAGCAGTAGAGGCCAAGCGACAAAATTCCCATCTCGCGGCAGTGCTGTAGAAGTGTGCCGTCTACATTCTCCAGGTCGTACCACTCGATTGTGAGAGATCTGATGGCCCCGAATGAGACATCGTTTATGTTATCCAGCAGTTGCCGCATATCAATGGTGGAGCAGTAGCCTTCGATGAGTGCTTGGCCAACGACCATTTGGTGCAGCGAGCGCTCGATGGGCCAGCCCAATACGCGCAATTAACTAAATTCGGTTGATGCTGCTTGGAGCACATACGGCATAGACACGTGGCAAGGCGCAGTGTGTTCAGATTGTACACTTAGGTCTTTTGCAAATAACACCACTCCCACATGTTATTTACGTAAGTCCTCATTGTTTTTAGGATTCTGAAGGCACTTTTTATCTCACATGCTAACTGAAGAACCATCTGACATTCTGAATGTCTAAATGGGAATGCACGTACTGCGTGAAACGCACCTACTTCAGGAACCTAGAATAGGCGAAGGTCTTCCACGTAAGTCGCTTTGGACATCTTCTCATCACACTTCGCTAGCAGTTCGTCCAGATTGCCACACTCGAAGAAGAACGTTCGGCGACCTGCAGGAAGCTGTATCTTCAGGCAGAACGTGGAAAATTCAGGGTCACTAGAAAAAAGTAATGCGATGCCTTCAGACTAACGTATGCATAGACTGCATAAGGGGACCAAGTTTATCTGTTCACTTGTTTCATACGTCGAAACTCCGGTGGTAGATTTGAATTTTCGCATCGAGTGTCAAGGCGTTCAAATCTAGCAACGTCGATCGTCAGTCTTCGCAAGCAGGAATTTTGCTCATACTTTGCGACAGTGTTGTGGAAGCACATGCAGGTCAGCTGCAGAACGTCAAGCGAGTCGCGATCGAGGCTCTGGAAGACGTCGACGAGCGAATCACTTGAAAGGAGAAAACGTCGAGACTAAAGCTGCTTAGGACAAGCCGCTCCAGTTACTAACAGCGTTGAAAAAGCACAGCTTTCAGGAAATTATGAAAAGTTAGATGCCTCTGAAGGTGCTTATCGATGGGCCGGAACCGGGTACATTAAATAGCCATAGTACCTAAAAACCTTAAGAAAATCCTGCAATTTGTAAGGCAAGATTAGACCTTGCTATTTGCCATCCAGAAGACGTTACTTTAGTCTGGACACTTTTGACGAAAAAGAAACCTACGAGTTCTGGACCCGTCTGCTTCCGGGCATAACGTGACGCTATCCACTCCCGCATTCTAAGAAAATCCTACGGAAGCTACAGGAAGTTTGTGAGTTTCAAAACACTGGCATATACTTACCTTCGCAGACATCTCGAATAAAAAAATCAACTGATAATTCGAGCGTAGAACGCCATTAATGTTGAAAAGAAAAGTTTCGGTGTAACTAACCGAAGACCACAAATCAACGCTATTCGCTTTAAGATATACAGTTTCAAACTTCTTGAGGATCTAAGCGTATTTTGGCAAAAGCCCGCGTGGACATAGCGGTACCCAGCCCTCTGAAAAGTTGTCGGATCCCGGCTGTTAGGGCTACAGCTACACGCAGGGCATATGTATCGAGCGCCTTCGTACAAGAAAGCGTATTAGTAACGTCCAATTGTGTTCTTGACAATTGCTCATTGCATACTACTTTTGTACCTATCCCTCACTCCTTAATCACTTTCTTACACAATGGATGTGATTAGCGCCGTCCTTCCACTCTCAGTGATGATCATGAGTTCGTAGACGGCGCTTAACCCTGCGAAAATGAGAGCTAATCCCCGACAAAGGCAGCGTGGGCTGGCTAGCATGACTTGACATTTTCCAGATGGATTGGGCAGAACAGCAAAAGATTTCTTTGACACTGATCCACAATAGGTATACCATTTCGTCCGCAACTTCACAGCTCATCAGCGCCTTCCGATTGCTCCAGTGTGTCCAGGGAAGCGCATCAACGAACGGCTACTATCGGCACCAGTCCTCTTCGCGGACACGTTGTAGGCTACAACGAACATTTAAAATTTGTAGCAAAGTAAAGTAAAATTAGCAAAGTATTCGATGGACTAGATGAACGTTCACAGTCTGGACCAACCGGACGAAAAACACCGTTATTAAACGGTGGATTAGGATCGGCTCTGCAAAGCGCGACAGCCGCCTGTCCAGATGAGCAAAGAATCGGCGAAGAAGCCAAATCAAAAACCGGTTTGTTCGACGTGTCCTTGTAGTTGAAGGAAATCAGGCCAGCTTCCGACGAACAGTACAGAACACTTTCGATGAATGAATCAACGAGACGGACGACGTGAGTATGGGCACGGGTACGACGAACAAAGCGATTAGCATGACAAACCCTTCGAGGACTGTCTCAGTGAAGTACAAACAAAAATCACATGGTCGAATCGCAAGATCGCAGAATGGGGAAATTGCGTTCCGATTACGCATTTTGTGCTCAAATTACGCCTGCGCCACACACGTCTCCCTTGTCGCGCATCCGGAGAGAGTGGTATAAGGTGTAAAGCCAGTAGTGCATTTACGCTGGTGATTCGCAGCACTTATCAAGATCTGACGCTTGTAGCGGAGATGAGTGTCCTTTACCTTTGTCATCCCCTATCGCTAGCTTTGTGCGCTCGATAAACTTTTATATGATTGGGAACTTTACCGAGTCGCGATAACGAACCATTGTGCGCGTAGCCTAAACGTCTATCTTAAACTTGTGGTAGTGGCTAGTCCGCTTCCGATGACACTGAGCGCAGCAAACGCGTACGCAACATCCATCGATTCGTGCCATTCGTCCCGGATAAATCCTGGTGAATTGTCAAAAGTATCCTCCCGTTCCTGCAGCTCCTGCCTTGCACCATTGTCTGGCTTATACCGATGGACCCCTTCCGAAGTAGCTATGTCTTATTGCTTTACACGGGTCATGACTGTTTAGGCCCAGTGACGGTACGAGGCCTAATAGACTCGTTTTAATAGACTTTCTTCAGTCGGTTGGGTAGCGATTTCTGCAGACCTCCCTCCTTCTGACGGATCTTTTAGTAGTATTCCTCCGGCTGTTGGCCAAGCGCAAACTGCACGCTTCTGCGTGTTGAAGCACTTCGAACGGATGACTGACTACATGCCTGCTCAAAGCGTGGTTGTGCGAATTTTCCTGTATCCGGTACCGCTACATGCAATACACGACTGCGAGTATGAATGCTTCTGCATGCGGTACCGATTGGTTAGCATAAAATGCATTTTCTTAAAATCTAAATCGTCCGCTGGTTCCCGTTCGATAAGTTCCATTAAAACTTCATCGTAGTTAACATACTACATAACTAGCGGCTAGCCTGCGCTTCGCGCAGCCTGCCCGTCTTTTGATCCCAGATTACTGGTATCGAGCACATAGCTTATGATTCATAGCGCTACTGCTTGCAATCAGTATTCGAAACGTGTCGAATAATGAACCGAAATCAGCTCGCCAAAGGCTTTCATTTGTGATACGAGTTGATGTGCCAACATAACACCACGGGCTTTCACTTGATGTTGAACTTGATGTCCATACAGAAATTGAACCATTTTTAGGTTGATCCCCTTTTTTGGGGCGTCACAGGCGTCTTGTGACCAAAGCAAAGAATGCTTTGTGGTTAGCTCATCAAGGGCTTTTTTAAGGTAGGAACATGATGTTTCAACGCGATCTCGAAAAATAGCATGCGTGCATTACGCTTGTATTGAAGGTAGGAGAAAATTTCCTTCCCCTAATGCCCTAATAGCCCCAAGTGAAAGGGAAGGCTATTGAAAGGTCAGATTATGCAACTTGAAAAATCACTATTTTTGGGGGTTTGACCCCTGTTAAGGGTCCAAAGGGGGGCTTGAGCATAAAATGAAGAATGAGCAGTTAAAAGCTCTTCCGCGGCTTTCATTTGGGGTACAGCATGATTTTCCAAGAAGACCTTGTCTATGCGCACGCTTCCATAGCGCTCGCTATCGCATGGAAGCAGGAATCAGCGTTGATACTTTGACACATCATAACCTTTTTTGTAGCCAACTGATTCAACTGAAACTTTCCATTTTTAAATAAGCTAAAAGCCCTATTAAATGATACCCAACTCGACGCGATACCGTAAACTTTTTGTCGCCGGACCCAGACCAACGCTTTAATGTCTAAAGATAGGTAATCCGAGCTGCCGTCTCTCACAATGGGGCTGCATAACTTTAATGCGAAACTTTTGGCACATGACGACGGCGCTTTAGTTATGAAGATCATAACGTTTTAGCGCATGTCATCACAACGTGAGACATTCTTTGTTCATTGTCCGAGCTATTTTTTACCCGCTAATCCGGCGTTGAGCACAAAGAGTCATTATAAGCGCGCATGGGTATAAGTGCAACGCCATAATTGCTGCGGCGGAAAGTCGCTATCCGCGCGGTTCTTTGTGAGGTCCGTCCTCGTCAAGCACGTTTCTGCAGTTCCAGACTAGCCAGACAACCTTTCGAATCCGTCTGGATGGGCCTCTGCCAATCGATACAGGTCTCGCCATTGGGTACCAGCACGCCGGACCGTCCAAAAAGCTTTGCCGAACTGTCCCTTAGCGACATCACGGACGATACCCCGCGAGCCCAGTCGCGTATCAGCAAGCGCATCGACTATCTGCTGGAACGGGAGAAGCGGCTCATGACCAGCTCCGTGAAGATGCTCCTTCTTGGTAATCCTTGAAAGATAGTTTTTCTAAGCCCATGTATATGCATTTAGGCCCTGGTGAATCTGGTAAGAGCACGTTCCTGAAGCAGCAGAAGTAAGTCCTTGAGAACTGAACGCATGCGAAGTGAAAATTTCTAGAATCCTTCACTTAAACGGCTATAGCGAGGAGGAACTCATGGCACAACGTCCGATAATCTACCGGAACGTCATCCAAGCAATGTGCCAGCTGATAGCGGGTGTCAGCACGTTGGGGCTGGAGCAGAACGAAGAGTACTTGGTAAGTCTTTTTAAAATCTCCTATCATTATCGGATGCAAACCATAACGTTTTACAACGTGCCACGTTTCCTTCTAGGAGCTCTGCAAAGCATTCCACTCAGCCTCGAGCATGTCCCCACGCAACTCTCTCTCCAGCGAGCTCTGCTCGGCGCTGCAGAGACTTTGGGCTCTTCCCGTCATCCAAGATGCGTACGAGCAACGCAGCAACTTCCAGCTCCTGGACTGTGCTAAAGAGTAAGGAGACTCCCTTAGCTCTCATTCTTCCTGTCCAAAGCAGACGTACGAAGCAATCTTTAGATTCTTGGACGACCTCGACAGGTTGAGCAAGGAAGACTTCTGTCCGACCGAAGAAGAAGTGCTAAGCATGCGCGTGGTGACCTACGGCGTGCACGAACTCTGCTACTGGCACAACGGTAGAGAACTCAGGTAAGCAGTCGCTCGGCAGGCTCTAGGCTTTGTCCTCTCCATCGACTAGACATCATTGCCTCGTGCTTGAATTCTTGCCCGTTATACGCTTATCGTTCTGTTAGATTCATTGACGTCGGCGGACAGAAGAGCGAGCGAAGAAAGTGGGTGACCGTCTTCGAAGGCGTGAACGCGATCATCTTCTTCGCTGCCATCTCCGAATACGACCAAGTGATGGCCGAAGACGGAGAGACGGTACTTTTTACCTCGTGCTATTATCCTACAAACGGATTCGCTTCAGAATCGTGTCGAGGACGCTATAAAGTTGTTCAACGAGATCGGCAATAACCCGATCTTCCTCAAAGCGAGCCTCATCCTCTTTCTGAACAAGAAGGACCTCTTCGCGGAGAAGATCAAGCAGGTTCCGATAAAGAAGTACTTTCCCAGCTTCAAATGCAAGTTTTCACGTATGGATCAATTTAATTTTACTGTATTCTTCAGTCAAACAAGACTACAAGAACGCATCGCAGTACATGATAGCTAAATTTGAGAAGCAGATGAATCAACCCGACCGAGAAATCTACACACATCTCACATGCGCTAAAGGTAGGCGTCGCATCGGACTGCTAATGTACCGCTAGCGAGTTTAGATACGGACCAAATGAAGTTCCTGACGGACAGCATCACCGACATGATCATTGCCAACCTCGTCAAGGGATTCGGTCAAACTGCGAGAGAATAGTCACGCCTTTACTGTTTCAAATGTTTCCTTGCGAATGCACTCCTCAAATGTGTAACTGTGGCGCTTTTCCGTAATGACCCGACGCATGGGTTTCCGCTGAAAGCTCTTGCGACCCGTTGCCCTGCCTCAATTCGATGGCTTTTCGTCGTCCATACCACATTACCTGCGGCGAAGCTTCTGCACCAAGTTTTATAACGTTTGTTGCTGACATAGCGCCGAAAAAGCCAATTTCGATTAATTCCAAGAATCGGTGAGAAAAGTAGCATTCATATAGGCAAAGAATGAGGAGACAAATATGTTTTAGGCTTCATTGCCAAGGCGTTTACATGTAGTTAGGCCAAAGGTACTGCTTGATCGGAATGGGATGCTTCTCGCCTTCCTTTGCCGGGTGTCGGCTTCCCTCGAACATGAGGTGACCGTGGTGATCGATGTGGCACTTGATGGACTCCTTCGAGATTCCCTCCGGCAAGACGCAGCGGCGCTTCAGCGAGCGGTAGACGCTCTCGCCCTTGCGACCTTCTTCGTGCTGAGCAGTGACGACCAGCTGATTGCCTTCCAAGTCAACCTTGAGCTCGTCTGGCCTAAAAGAGTATGCTGAAGTGCGTAAAACAATTCACGTCTTTAGGTACCGCTATGTGCATTAGTCAGGACGAAATTACATGGTCTTCTTCACAGTATGCCGTCCATAACGGCCTAGAAAATGTCTACGTTTTTCATATTCTACTTGTCTACTCTTCAAATTTCACTGAAGTTTTAGCAGAACGCAACGGACAACGCTGGTGCCCCAACCCGCCCCATTCGTTGGCCCCGAAGTCATGAAACCCGTTATGTTACTACCATAACGGCCAATAGGTCGTATGGATCGCTACCAACATGCAAAAGAGGACTTACAAGTATCCAGCGATGCTGCACTTCCAATGAAAGTCGCCGTTCTCGGTCAGGTTCACTTGTCCGAGGCCACGCTCGTCATGCGCGTGCTTGCGCATGTGCGGACTGTAGAACTCGGCGAGGTTCGACCGCTCGAACGGAGACACCCAGCCGTGGTGATGTGAGAAAGGCCAGTGCGTTGACGACATTGTGTTATCAGATGGATTGGACCTAAAAGGGGAGTGGAGGCAAAGTGTAATGTTCAGTCGATAAGGAGACCGGCCGTTAGAGCCTGTCAACTCGAAGCAGCGTGGAAGCGCAAAATTTCGTAAAAAATTACCTACTTAGCTTTTACTTGGTCGCACTGGATCGGTTTGGCGCATTTGGAAAACATGTTTTGAAAAAATGAAAAAAATTTGGAAATTTGGAAACCCGTACGCTCTTTCACTGTTTGCTATTCACAACCCATCCTATGCCCTTCCGCTTCGGACGCTGGGGCCCTCGACGGTGAACTGCCGCAAGCAACGAGCGTGCGTAGCGAGCTCGCGATGCATGTACGCAAGATCACAGGATTTAGGTGCTCACCAGGCTTAGTAATCTATCCCGGCCAGCTTAGCCGTGTATCCGAGGTCCACTGAGTAATGCGGGAGTGCCCAAGGTGTTATTGAAATCGGCGCAAACACTGTTTATTTCTTTTTCGGTTCGTTTTACTCATCGATGATGCGTACCCCCTCCCCCCATCCCGTTCTGTTCTGACCCTCAGCCGCACCGCTTTCAGTTCGGGATTTTACACTAAGAAAGTACAAGTAACTAAGGGTACTACAATGTCTCAGTTTATCTCTTGCCTCAAACCTGATCACTTTTGTAGGAAAGCCCAAACTGTAATTCTGTAGGGTGCGTAAGGGCTAGATCTATGCTGCAAAATGGCTATAAAATCCGCGCTATTGGGTTGCTACATTAACATCCGTACGCATCCTAAAGCTGCACTTGGTTATGCTACAAAACCCGAATGATCGCCAATAATGCTGCCCGGAATTTGGTGGCGATGTGGCGGGAGCGAAAGCAAAATAACAGTGGCCCACGCGAGAGACTTGTTTACGACTAAAACATGCGACCCAAAAGGCCAAATAAACAGCATCGAAACGTCGCCGGCCGCACGTGCGTGCGACGCCTGCCCTCGGATGCGGGTCCCTTCTCTAGCGTGTGCTCGCTGGGCACACATTTTGCGCCCTCCCGAAGGACGCTTGCGAAAACAACGTGCAAAGTGCACGCTTGCTGTGATATCCGTGCGACGGAGCTGCAAAAGGAAGACTCCAAGGATGTTGTTATTTGACGCCGAATGGACACTCGTTTTAATAGCAAGGGTGGCTTGCCTGAGGGTAATTGTTCTGAGGGTGGCGTGCCTGAGGATGCGTGAATAAATAAGCGCTATGTGGCACGAGGACAGAATTTGCAGTATGCACTCATCCTGAGAGCAGTATGCACCGTTCTTTGTCGATGCGCTACAAAAGTTTCTGAGCACTTGCGGAATAGTCCCGCGAGCGGTTTGCGGTGAAACCTAAGAAATTTCCAAACCCGTGGCTCCGGTTAACGATGCTGCCTGAACAACAAATGTTCGCACAACTATTTCGACGATGCTGCGTGCGGGCGCCCGGGTCGATACCTTTGTGACTAAGACCCAGTACGGCACGGAGTGGGCGGCATTTCGTCAGCCATCCAAGGCACGCAAGAGTGCAATCCTTGGGTAAGCCTTAGTGGAGCAAGCCGTGCGGCTCGACAAGTGCCGATGGCCACACTAGAAACGACCAGTGACCAGCTCGCTAGAAAATGTCGGATAAATAAACAACACGCATCAGCTCATTTGCGCAATCGGCCAGACTTAGCGGCTAACTACTAGTACTTAGCGTCGCTGTTATTTGCTTCGGCTTAATTGAGGTTTCGCTTAAAAATACAAATTCCCGGCAGCTCTACAGATAACGCTTTCAGCCCAAACCCGCGCTTGTCCTTAAAGCTGCTGTTACATTCTTTAACGTCCACGTAGGTATGTTTATTTGAGCGAGAACCTATAAAGTCTAGGCTTCAGACCGCCGACAATGGAAGGTTCAAATGTGCCCGCCTTGTCCTTGGAGCAGTGGCGCGTCATTGCTGAACTTCGCGCAACTGGAATCCGCAGTCGAGACGTCGAGAAGGTTTGTGCTTTCTATGCTAAGCCATTCTTACCTTATTTTGTCTAACTACCCCTGCTGGCCCTCCTTCAGGTTCCTCAGAGCTCCGTGGGTCCTTCGCCAGAAATAATGTTGCACATCAGTACGTTTCAGCGATCTAAGTTTGTTTTGAAACAGTCATAATTTAAACGGAGACCGAGACCGACAGTACAACCGAGGCCGCCAAAATGCACCGAGAGTCTCGAAAAATGAGACCGTCTCGAAAAATGAGACCGTCTCGAAAAATGAGACCGAGTTCGAGACTACAACACATTTTATTTTGGTTGGTACTAGGTAGAAATGGTTATAGCTGCTTGCTGGGCGTCATTCAGGTAACAGCGGCGCGGTGCAATTCTAAGTATTGGTTTAGTCTCGGTTTTTGACCAAGACCAAGACCACCAAAATGGTCCGAGACTTTCGGTTTTCCGAGGCCGAGACCCGGCCTTGGTCCCAGCCGTGCTTGCAGGATGGAGCAATATGATTTTGAAAAACCGTCAAAGCTGGTAGTCGAAAACAGTGCCCACGGTGGTGCCAGTTTACGATTTGGGAAACTATGGCACTTTACAGATTTGGCATGCCATCGAGCCGGCATCGGTCGCGGGCAACGACGGACGGACAAGCGAGACGAAGTAGTGAGGCCATTTCTGTGCGAACCTCTTGCTCTGCCTTTCTTTCTGTTGCCTTTCTTCCTACCTATAATCTGCGTGAATTTCCCATCCTGCCTTTTTCCTATGCTTTGTGCGCTGAACTTCTTTCTACGTCCAAGAACGGGAAAACGGGAACGTGTGTGTGGGCGGGCACCGCCCAGACATTTCTTCATCGTCAGGTCACCCCGTACATTTAGATTAAAATAAAGATGTTTACTTGGTTTAACGAAGTTAAGCATGCTTTCCCACGGACAGAATACAAAAGGGATAATGTAGATAGGTCCCTGTGTTCAGCCAAGCTCGACGCTGAAGATGTATTCAGTTGCGGTTCTTGAGCTGGTTGCTAAGCCAGTCCAGCCCTTCGTAGAGACCCTCCCCGGTAGTCGCACGCGTCGCTTGAATGTACCACTCGCGACCACGCATTTCCGGTAATCCCAGCGCATCGGTGACTTCCGCAGGGCTCATTGCCTTCGGCATGTCTTGCTTGTTGGCGAAAACGAGGAGGATCGCATCGCGGAGCTCGTCGTCCAACAGCATTTGGTGTAGTTCCTCACGGGCTTCGCCCATGCGCTCGCGGTCACTACTGTCCACAACGAAGATAACCGCTTGAGTGTTCTAAAAACAGACGGTAGTGACGTAAAATGAAACGATCAGGGATGCCTAGTGGGAATCCGTTTTTTGCGACTTTGCTGAATTGAATGTATCGATTAGTCTGACTTGAACAATCACTGAAAGGTTCCGCTCATTTCACAAAACCAAATCGGAAAATTGAAACAGTGGTAGTTTTCCACTTAGCCACCTGTTGGCGCATAGTGCTCTTTGCGGCCGCAACTGTACGCAAATGACATTGGCCGGTTGGTCGGTGGAAGATGCTCTCTTACGCATAGCGTAGTTTCCTAGTAGTACCCGTATTACCTTCAACTACATGCTACCTTCTAGCCAAGTAGGTTAAAAATTTTTGTGCTAGCGAGACGTACCGAAATGTGAGATTTGTAATGTCCATTACCTAAGAAGACATATTGAGTTTGGAGAGGCGGCACTATGAGAGGGGAGTACTATTGAAGAAACACGGTAACTACCTGGAAGTAGTAGCGCCAGAGCGGCCGGATGGTCTTCTGACCGCCTACGTCCCAGACGGCGAACGTGACGTTCTTGTATTCGACGATCTCCACGTTGAAGCCGATGGTCGGAATGGTGGCGATCGTCTCGCCGATCTTCGGCTTGTAGAGGACCGTCGTCTTGCCGGCCGCATCGAGGCCCACCATGAGGATGCGCATGTGCTTCTTTCCGAAGAGTCGGTCGAAGAGAGCGGAGAACGCGATGCCCATTTCGCTAAAGATTCGTCTTCCATTTTGCTTTAACCCTAAGCTAGCGCCATAGCTGGTACCAAATAAACCTCGAACTAAGGATGCCCCTAAATTCAGCAGGGTTTACAGTTCAGTTATGAGGATTCAAAATGACAAAGGGGACTTCAGAATTCGGATGAACAAAGTGGCCCGCCGCCAACGCTGCTTAACGGTGTCCTGAACAATTTTGCTTCCGAATTCAGAACGGTAAAGGCGAGTTCAGAATCCCGAACAGGATCAAGACCACGCAGGGAGATCGCTTCCTAGAACATACCTTTAAGCGTCGAAATCACCAGTTGAAAAGTCAGTCGCAGTAGTTCGCACTCACGGTTTCAGGCGCCTTAAGTAGGCGCAACAGCGCGCCACTCGGACACCGTGTCAGGCTCCACGTGTTCCTCTTCGGCCGCTTGCCTTCTTTCGCATTTCGCAAGCGCGATTATGGCTGACTCAGGAACATACACACACAATGGAGATCAAATGCTGCGCAAAGAGCCCCTATCCTCAGGCAAAAATGATGTTATGTTTTTCAGTGTGTTTCAAGTTTCCCGTGCGTGGATTCATCGTTTTGATAATTACTAGCTCTTCCTTGTCCTTCTTACTCCCACGAATCGGTGTGCTTTTTCTGCACTCTTGGTTGTTTGTCCAGCGATAAATAAACGTCGCGGCGTCGGCGTAGCGGCCGGCCGCTTGCACCTAGCGCGTTTTGCACACGTCGCATAGCCCACTCATTGTGCGTTTTCGCAATCGCATGCGGCCGGCCAGCGCCAGCTGACTCAGTGCCTTGCGTACCTTGCTCGAATAAGGTGCGTTTTCTCCGCGTTGGACACCTCCACGTGTCGAAAATGACACTTTGAGGGAAACACGTTCGCCTCACCGAGTCTGCACCTTACCTGTCGAGTTCTGCCGCTCTGCTTTACTCCGTTTGTACACGTCTATGGGTTTCGAAAGCTTCGGTTTGGTCGTTGTAAGGAAAATGAGATAAATAAAATTGCATCTTTTTTTTGTGGCTAGCAAAAAGTGACATTTGCATTGCGAAGCTTGAACATACCAATTTTATTGATGGACCGATTGCGATTATTTCGACGTTATACCGAGATGTGCACTCCTTTCCTTTCCGACCACCACTCCTTTTAGGATGCGTATTCGGACGGCGGAGACCTGGCTGGACATCCTCGCCTTGTTCAACCGACTGGAACTGGAGCAGCTGCAGCCAGTTTGCGGACACTTCAACGAACTCATCGAGACGAGGATGGTCTCCACTAGTTTGCGACCGCTAGACAAGGCCTACGTCTCGAGAAACAGTCACAAGGGCACCTACTACGCCTACATCACTCTGAATGTGAGCTGACTTCCACAGCAGTTGCGAAGCAGCGTGTTAGGAGCTGTACGGTCATCGCAAGTTTAAAAAGATAGGGAGTCCCAGGCCGACTGTTCAGACCTCATCGGACTGTGCTCCATAACGTACCAGTACGGTATCGAGCGAGGCGTAATACATTGCGGTACGCTTATAAAAATCGCTAAAGCGATACGTCCCGTGCTCCTTACTGGGCTGACCCGGCATGCCGTACCAGTACGGTACGGAGTACGGCACTCGCTATATTTGCTGGTTTATTATAGGACCCTGCGTACACGAATCTGCCCGTGCGGAAGCAGGAATTGCTGGCAAACGACGGCGAATGCTCCATCGAATCCAACGACTTTCTCTTCTACGTCTCTGCGGATTTCGGCAAGGGTGAGTCCTCTTCGAGGCGACGAAGAGTCACAAGGTCTTTCCAGTCATCCGGCTGCTCGGGAACGGCCTCCGAGGCGGAGTCGTGAGGAAAATCCGCATGTACGCCATGGAAGGAACCGAGCGTGTTCCGAGGAGTATTGCGTTGAAGGTACGACAGGAACCAGTGCTCGTTCAATTCCCCGCTATACCACAGGAGATTACTGAACTAGCTCTGAGACGCAGTGACACGGACATCGGGATTTGAGCGCGTTTCTGCGCACGTCCCAAGGCCTTTGCAAGCGTCGCTTTCCTCCCCACCCCATAAGCAGACACAATCCTTGCGGGGCAGGGATGGGGGTCTCGGTCTCGGTCTCGGTCTCGAAAACCGAGACTCTCGGGGGGTCCGGTCTCGGTCTCGGGCTCGGTCTCGGCCATGAAGAAAATCCGTTGGTCTCGGTCTCGGTCATGAGAAATAAAAAAGGCTAAAATGGCCCGCCGCTAGGCTCCGACCTACGAAATTTTCGCTATATTTCTCTAAATTTCATCCAAAATTTCGTTGGTGTCGCCTGCGGCGAGCCAATATTAGCCGAATTTTTTTACATTTTTGACCGCGGTGGGGCGATTTTGCGCCGAAAATATTTCGAGTCTCGGTCATGAGTGTGGTCTCGGTCCCGGTCTCGGTCTCGATCTCGGTCTTCAAGATTGGAGTCCCCATCACTGTTCCGGAGCTCAGTATGGCCCTTAGTGGGCGGCGAGCCTCAACTGTGGTTTTTTCATTCCAACGTGAGATAAGTTTAGACCACCGACTACAAGGCCAACCGAACGACTTAGTCAGCACACCGCCACTTTCCTGCGCCATTATTTCTGCTTTCTAATTTCTTGATATTTTGTCAACGTATTTTGTACTACATAAACGTACTCGGCCCATTCGCGTGTGCCATTGCAGAATGTGGACTTCCCAACAATGTCCATCGCGATGACGAATTATGAGCGAAACGTGACTGATTCACTGGAAGATGTCACTTGCATCATGTGCACGACCGCGTGTTTTTGGCACACAGCGTCATTGCAACATTAACTGCCTTCGCTTGCAGTCGTCATTCGCAACCGCTCCGCCCAGTTTGACCACACTTGTTACCGATTTAGTTGCATGGCCCGAACCTTCCATCACGATAAAGTCATTTCGATCCCGTCCACGGTTCCATAAGCGGATCCCGGATACGCTTTAATGAATGGCGCTGTTGCGTGATAGCACTTTGTGTCGGCTCCTTACGTGACCTTCTCGGAAGGCCCATTATTTGCAAGCCACCCGTCGTCGTCAACAACGAGCGCTTCTTTTGTTTGAGGCTGTTGAGCTCTGCAGAGGAACTGCGTCAATGACCATTTCACACTAATTCAGGGTATTTCGGTCGGTATTTAAGAAACACTTCCCGATTTTCAAACATCTTATAGTTTCTCACACGTGTTTCACTATTACCGAGTTGAACAAACACGTTCTACATCTTGCGTTTAGAGCTTGCAAGACATGCTGAAAGGCATCGTTTTCGTGTTCTTATTCCTGACGGCAGTCTCCCACGCGCAAAGTGAGTATGGTTTAGCTTATCGAACCGTGTGTATTTTGTCCTTAAATCTTCACTTGGTCCAGAATCGGACTTCGAACTCCGGTCACGCTTGGGCTGCGTAAAAGCTAGAGAGTTTTAATCATTTTATCACAATTGCATGTGGCACATATTGGAAAATTCCGGGTGGCATAAACCGGTTACAACCGTCACATCAGGCTGTAACTTGGTGCTAAACCGTGACGCATACGGCAGAAAGGG
>JNEY01001142.1:0-12146 GCA_020875895.1 Aphelenchus avenae
ATCAGATTTGTACCTCATTTCGCTTTCTTCCCTTCTTAATTTTGCAACGCTTCTAACCTGGTAGAGTTGGGCGCCCGTACCAAGGTACGGGCCAAACCCGTACCCGTACCCGCATTATACGGCACGGCAACACGGCACGGGAGGGTCCACAACGTGTACGGGTACGGCACGGGTGCCAAAAACAGGCCGTGTTTTGCCAAGCCGTGCCAATCCAAGCCATGTTTTATGCCGTGTTAGTGTGCGCGGCTTGGCATTCTTGGGTCCTCCATGGCACGGCTACAAGGCACGGGAGGGGCACCACGGGTACGGGTACGGCACGGGGTACCAGCGCCGATCTCTATAACCTGGGTTTTGACCGCCATGCAGATTTAGCATTAGCACTAATTAAGCGATGTATCATACCTGCGTCGATGTAAAGTCCGAGCGAAATGCAGGAACATTTTCTGGATGCAGGCTGGTTTTTACTACGAGAGCATTCCGCCCTTTCATTGTTAGCGGTCCAGAAGCTTTTGCTTATTGCTATCGAAATGCTGCTTACCGCCATGAATAATGGTGCTCCAAAGTAGTTTCAAGTCTTTCATTAACGCAAGCGTCAATAGGAGAGATCGATATGAGATCGGTACGTTTAAATTAGGGTGGTCCCCTGAGCTGAAGGAACCAGTCTCAGCGTGCGATATGCGTCGCACTTGGCGCAGGTCCGGCCCGCTGGCTAAAGGGCGTTGAATAGGGTTCGGCGACGTACGGTTTCCTACTACCTGTCCGCGTTGTGTTCCATGCTGTTGTTACAGAACGTAAAACGGAACCGCTCTAAAAACGTGATCAAGGCCGTACATTTGCGTAAGGTTTTATGTGTGAACGGTTCAGAATTAGTGTGAGAATGTGGAACGCAGAACGGCACGATCTCGCGGCGAGGCCCAGTGTTGAATGAGTTGTAAGTACAGGTGACCTAGCGCGTGAAAAAAAGTTTTACAGGAGCATGTCTAGGTCCTTGTAGGTGAATGCTTAAGATACTTGCCGTCTCGGGCGCACCGCTCTGCTTAGTGACCCCGCCTGTCGTTAGCCACACTTCCCCTTGTTCCAGTGTCCCCCTCGGCTTGCTTTCTCCTGATTTTAAAGCTTAAGCCTTATGTACATGCACACTTTTTTTTTGCTTCGCTTCGTCCGCTTCCACCTGCAGCGGCACAGAATGCTCCACCAGAACATATACTTACTTGTACATTCAGACAAAGACAAGGTGATCGAGTACGACAAAGAGGGCCGCCTGCACTACGTCCCGAAGTCCGTGGCTCGGTCCGCTTCCTACGACCGCTACGGCGAAGGCGGTAGCGGTCTCGGCGTGAGCATGAAGAGCACCGGAACGTTGACGGAGGACAGCGACTTCGATGAGGCCGTATCGCCGCATGGACGGAACAATAGCGTCGGAACGAACATTCTTTACAAGATCCGACGCGAAGAGCTCGCGAAGGGTGCGCAGCCAACGGTGAAGTCGCTCGCGAGAGCCTTTGAGTCGCTGGACCCTGGCGAGAAGGGCGGCACGTTGAGGAGCTTCAAGCGGGGTCTCTTCAGCATTCGCAAGTCGCGCTCGGTGGACACCAACGACGGAAGCAAGGACGGGAAGGTATGCGTAAATGTACCGAGCATCGTCCACTTGGCAAATTTCCCGTTTAGTTCCTGTCGCCGCCTCGTCCGGGCACACTCGCCAGGAACACGACGAGCATGAGCCGCATCGAAGGCGACCTCGACACGCTGCCCACCGTTCCGCCGCTTCCGATGAATCCGCCGCCATCGACGCTCCCACGCGGTGGTCGGAATCCCTTCAAGAATATGGGCTCAAAACTGGTCGATCGAGTGCGACGATCACTCTCGCGGAGCAACCGCGAAAAGAGCGAGGAGACCGAAGGGATGCAGTCGTCGACAATGTCCGCGTCGAGAATCGGTGCGGAGAAACCACCGGCGAAAGTAAGTCCGGTCATTTGGGACGATACACATGCGGTTTTTCCCACGACGCTTTGAAAGGCATTTTTTCGAAAACACAAGCCAGAACTTAAGCCTAACTGGAATAGGTAGAGCTTATGAACGTGCTCTCTAAAGCTAAGCCATAGAGCACTTTACCGCGAGTAGCCGAAGGCGTGCAGCCGTCTTTTAGTCTAAACCATTCTTTAAGCCTAAAACAAGTCTAGTCCTCTCAGCACTATGATAAGGCCTAAGTAGGAGAATTCGACTGTCCGAGGTTGCCGACTGCTTTGACCGGCCTCTTCCTATCAGCACCATTGACGCCATGGTTTAGGCCTCCACGGTAATCCGCACGAAAGCGAAGATCAAGAAGCCGGAACCATTGAAGTCGGCGCGCAAGACGGTCGTCGACGCAGTTTAGCCGCTCCTGAACCGAACACTCCCAGAAATGTCTTTCGTTGAATTCCTAGTGCCTTACTTAATCCATTCAGCGCATTCTCGTGCTGAAGCGGTCCCGAAAACACACATTCTCTCTTGTATGTATTTATGAAATCTTAGCGTATGCCTTCTCGCCTTCACGTGTGAGTCTCTAGTGGCCTCCAGTTCTAGTCTTTATTTTGCATGATTCGTACTTGCTCACCTTCACCAGGTGCACTCTATGGCCTAACATGAGAGAACAATAAAGCTTAACAATATCGTGCTCAGCATCGAACGCATCAATGGATCTTCACAGGAGTGGCCGATTCCCAAGCAACGTTTGAATGGGCCTCGCTCCGCGCGGCCAGTGCTGGAGTCGTGTCATAGGTACTTGCTCACCTTTCATAGGTCTCAGTATTACTCGTCATTCAGACGGTTGATTTTGAACACTGTCTGTCGCTGTTTCCCGTTTCTAGGGGCGCTCTTTACAGGTTTCGACGCCGCATCGGGCTTGCTTAACACCTAGCTAAGTCCTAAGTCTTGCCCCGCAGAGCAGCGGATGAGCCCGAATCTTCGGCTGCTTAGGAACAGTGCCGTGTACCGTAGAAGTTACAGAGTTTATTCAGTCATTGCTGTATATTGTGTCGGTAGTAATGGCACTTTCCGGCGGCTAGAGTTCGATGGCGGGAGACGGGGCATGACTGTGCGACGGCGAGTGGCGACGAGCGATGATCGCGACTGCACTCGCGATGGCTGCGATGACAACAGCGATTGAGATGGCGACTGCTGCAATGATCAGCGGGACGTGCAGCGTGCACGTCTCGAAGCCGTTGCAGTAGTCCGTGGAGCAGCAGTGATAGTCCTCTCTGTAGCACGAACCGTCTGTGGGAAGGCAGCCCCTAAACGAGGTTCTAGAGTCCGGGGACGACTGGAAATCCGGTTGTTCTGCCTGGCTTACATGTACTTTCCCTGTTCTGGGCAGGGAAAGCTTACGTGGCCGGGAAATGAAAGCCAAGGAAAGTGAAAATTAGGCCCGTTGACTCGCTGACCTTCTTGAGCAGGCAGGTTTGGGAAATGTGTGTTTGCCGTATGTTCCCCTACCTGTAGCCAGACCTGTGGAAACGGGTCAAGGCCCGGAGGGGCGGCTCGGGCCGGGGCGGGTACGGGCCGGGCCTTGCTGCATAGGCCCGGACAGGCCCGTCACCTTAGTATAACTGTGTTTAAGAGCGAATATAGACCAACTTTTAGTACTATCGACCATTTGCCCTCCCGGATTAAAATGTCTCTCCCAAGCAATTTTCAGGCACCTTTGGGCCTAACTTTTGAGACTTTTTCCAGGGCTGCCTGTAGCACTTTACTTCCCAGTTCGCTGTCCAAGGCATTTTCCTGCCCTGTGGCTAGCTCTGTGACATTGAAATTTGCCTGTTAGGTCCGCCTGCCTGATGTCTCGGCGTGAGTCGTGAAAGTGATGCACAAAAAGAACGTACCTGCGCGCATACTCGCCGACTTTCGTGTAGCAGATCTTGCCGCTGCAGAAATACGGCTTGTACTTGTCCTCGATGTGCCAGTAGCACTGGATTTCGTCAGCGCCTTCGTCATCGCTTTCGTCAGCGCTGAGCACACAGGCGACGAAGGCGAGGCCAAGGACGAAGAGCAGCGGACGCATAATGACGGATGAAGTCTAACTAAAGAAAAATGAGCACCGGCTAGCGCCAGGGCTGCGGGTCTCGGTCTCGGTCAAGAGAAATCGTCCCGCATAGCGATTTTTCCGGGTTATAGTTTTTCATTATTTTCTCCAAAAATTTCTCAAATCTCGGTGCAAACCTTCACAATTCCCACTCAAACCAGCTAAAACTTGCTCATTTTAGCCGCTCAAGTTGCTTTGGTGCAACTTCACCTCGAAATTTTTCGAATTTTTTCGCGCTTAATGTTCGTTTTTCGGAGCTTCCAAATTACCGGAAAAATTCCCATATCTCGGTCTCGGTCTCGGTCTCGACCGAGACCGAGACTCTCGGGGGGTCAGGTCTCGGTCTCGGTCTCGGTGTTCAGAGTTCAAGTCCGCAGCCCTGGCTAGCGCCACTCGACACAAAGGATGCGTAAGCCCCACAAAAAATGGTAAAAGGTGATCTTTTCTTAGCGTAATGATTCGTTTTGTAAATTCAAACGTCCAAAATGTGCGTAGACAATACGGCTAAATAAAGCTTCGAGGGCACGAATGCGAACCCTTTTCGGCTACGAAAGGCCCCTCCTAGTATTAAGTCTCCCCAAAATAACTTCGTGGGGGGGGAGGTTCCAGGGAATGCAGACGTACTTCAAAACGGTGTCCACGATGGGCGCCGAATGCGATTCGTGTTGATCTGCGGGGAACGCTTATGAACAATCTGGGAAGAGCCACCACTTAAGCGACGTTCGTGATTCATGGGCGGAAAGCGCAACGATCCGCTTGTGGCTGCACGCTAAATAACCGACAACACTTTTCCATGTTTTTTTTTGGCTAACAACGCTCGCCAAAATAGCATACTAGTAGGCTTGGCCAAAAGCAAAAAGAGGAGAACGATTGTGGCCTACTTTAACCTGCTTTAAAATACGACTCGTGACCGGACGTTGCTACGAAAAACTGCATTGGACCCACATTTTCTGAAAAAAAGGGTTCAACTTCGCCGATGAGGTCGAGCTAAAACTCATCGGATTTTGCCCATGGACCGCACTGAAGTCGACCGTTTTCGCGGAGTTCTTCACAACGACAAGCTTCCGGAGGAGGCCAGATGAACGCTCATAAACGTACTAGTTCTAATGTCGCAACGAAACGGCGTAAGGGCCGTTGTGGAGCATTTAAAATTTGAAAACTGAAAATTTTAAAAATTCCGATTTCAAAAGATCTGATCACTGTATTAGTAGAGCCGGACACACTGTTATGCAGGTTGTGAAGCCTGCACTTGGGACTCTCTCCTCTGGACGCTCCTCGTCCCCGGCGTCGCCTTGCGACCGTCGGATATCACGCGTGGTCCCGAACTGATCTTGCTTCCGTTCCAACGGATTGCATTCTCGTAAGCTCTGCGGACGCCTCCTGCATTCCATTCCAAGACTAGCACATCCCACTCCGTCTGCGTGACCTTTCACGCGGATTCACGTGAACGTCACGCAGACGACTAACGCACCTACACCTTACAATACTAACTGGATATTTCCGAAATAATAAAATATCAAACAAAACCGTTCCGGGCACTCAGCGGAAACAATTTTCACCTGTTTCTAACATCGGCAACAGTCTCTTTCTCCTTCACGTCGATAATTGTCCGTGTAAGCGTGGCGAATTTGGGGAGCGTCGGAGACCTGAGACGAAGAGCCTTTAGATATGTGCACACATGCGAGTACCTTTCCCATGTGTGAGCATATGTCGGCTTCCAACAGCTTCTGTTTATTTGACATGAATCATGAGATTTCAGTTGGGGTAGAAAGTGTCTTTGACAGTGTTTCCCATGAACCGGGATTCGCGATGAATTGAACTGAACTGGATCTCGAGTTTAGTTCAGTTCACCGAAGTTCGGTGAACTTGGCAGTTCAGCGAAACACTGGTCTTTGAACTCTCAAAGGCCCGTGACTCGAAGTCACCCATGTGTTCTTCTTCTATGCCATTTTTAGGGTTCCATATTATATTTTTGCGTGGCAAGAACCATAATTCTACCATCGCCACTGGGGGTGCCTACTCCGTTTTGGCCTGCAGCGGGTACGGTAGTAAGTTTTGTCGTGCGGTTGTTGCACACAACAGCAAACTAGCGCTGCACTCGATACGCGCAGACATTCTAGACGACATTCCTTGCAGCCTGCGCAATAGCCGCGTTGCTAAGAACGACGAGCCTCGCGCGAAACGCAACATTATTCCGGCCGTTGGGACAAACATAAACGAGATTAGGCCACGCAGGGCGCAGGCGCATGCACAGGTATTTTATTCATAGTGACGTCTCGTGTAACGCCCGACCCTGTGCAACCGGGTCCTAGGCCCGCCGGGCCGGGCCCGGGCCTCGGTTTTGAAAGAGTAGGCAGGCCCCTGGCCGGGCCTCGATCTGAAGTCCCGCGAGCCGGGCCGGGCCTCGGTTGGAAGGGCCGTTGCACAGTGTTGGTGACGCCAAGCACTTCGCAAATTCCACGCACTTGCAGTCGAACGAAGACGGATGGTGCTTCGACGCTGCCATCATATGGCACAGTTTCGTAGCGCCCGTTTAAGCCCCCAAGAAAGAGATATTTTAGCCATTATCCGGTCCACGACAGCAAGATCGGTTACGAAGTATATTTTAAATGGTGTAGCCGTCCATAATGTTGCAAACAAAATTTTGGTCAACTCATCCGAACGATTCGTTGGAGCCCGCGTCGATGCCAAGGTACGCATCAATGACAGCTTGCGTGCGATGGAGAAACGCTACGTCTTGATTTATGCCCACGGAAGATGGCCTCGTTTGCCTGATGAATTCAAGCAAACGAGACGCGCCTGCTACCCAACCCGAAACAGTGTTCACCGACTTCTAAAGACTGACCAAGCCTTCAGGAACTGCACGTCTAAACGTCGAAGGTGCCGAGGAAGGTTGCCTTTTGACATTGCAAACATCGCTCTGTCGTCCATATCTCAACGGCTTCTGATGCCTCTGTGCGGAATGAGTTTTTAACAGTGTTTCTTCGACCTGTATGTTTCTGGTATTGTGTACTCATAGGCAAAATGGGTCCATTACATTAGTCGTAACGTTAGCCCCAAGCAACCCCTTTTACGGAAGGGAAAACCTGCTCGCTGAGTGCTCTCCATCGTCTTTGAACCCTCAAAATCCCGTGACTCAGTGTCACTCCATATGTTTATTCTCAAATTGCGAAACGCACGTCCGCTCTCCAGCACGCACCGCACACTCACAACAGCTGCAAGTTTGAGGTTCTTGTTTGCTGCTGCGCCTCTGCTGCGTCATTCCTCCCGGTGGTTGGTGCGCCACGGTCTCTCGCGGTCTCTCGCGTCTGGCCCATTCGAGTGGGGCCTCGTCGTAAGCCGTGCGTCCGTACGCACGGCAGCGGCGGCCGGGCCCTCGCGGCGGGCGTAAATAAAAATTCCGCGTGCGGCTGCTTGGCGTTCTGCGCGCTGCTGCGCCGCACATTTGCAAGACAGCGTCAGACGACGTCGTTAGTCGTAAATTTCTCGAAAACACGTTTGCTTTTACGAAAAATACGCGTGAAACTGTTGTCGTTTCTCGCAAATAATCTACGCATTCTTGGATGGATTTGTGAACGTCGTCTATGTTGTTTTAAGTCTCCGATACATCGATGAAACACGCGTCAAGTTTGCTTCTTCCCGGCCGGTTTGCAAAGCATTTTTTATACTTATGATTGCTGTGGTGTCTGAAAACGTAGTTGCAGCAGGTTAACCTTGAGATTGGTCTTTTAATTCTTACCGCGCAGTTTTATAGCCAGAGCGTTGTGCTTTCGCCGAAGCATGCAACGTTAGGAGTGACTTTGGTACCTGCATGTACTTTAAGAGCGTGTCATGTCCCAAGGCTGTGGTTCA
Source organism: Aphelenchus avenae (assembly GCA_020875895.1). Classification (NCBI taxonomy): domain Eukaryota; kingdom Metazoa; phylum Nematoda; class Chromadorea; order Rhabditida; family Aphelenchidae; genus Aphelenchus; species Aphelenchus avenae. Next base: position 7,910 of record JNEY01001142.1, read on the forward strand.
TGAAAATCCTAGTTTGTTCTCTGTTATCTTTTGGGCTCACAGCTTCTTCACATCCCGTTTTCCATTGGCACCTAACACTTTGCTTATGCCAAAGCCGAATACTCTGTTGATTCTGTTATCTTATAGTGCTCCGTCGAGTGATTTTCCAATACACGGATGCCATTGTGCGAAGCTTACGTGCAAGTAAACTTTTTGCAAGCAGGCTCAGAGTTGCTTCTCTTGCATCACTTCCCGAAATTCTGAAACTTTTACGTCGTCTTCTTATCTCTTCCGCAGACCGTGCGTGACAAGCATTGAATGTATTTTGGAACCTGTGTGTTTTGTTTGTTGACATATCCACGCACAAGCGAACAGAATGCCGTAGGCTCTTTTTGTCGTTGCTCTCGTGCCGTAGCCTTGCACATTCCGTCCGTCCCCCCAGATTTGTATCCAAATGTGCGCGAATGCCACGCGAGCCAAAAATAATGTCTCTTGCCTCATCAAACAGAGTCTAGCTTTAAGTAATCACTTGTGGGTCGTGCCTTAGGAAGGACGAACAGCCCGTTGGCAAGAAGGTAAATACTATCCGTACGTGTAATCAGGTTTGCTTCGAGGCGCCGAAAAGTGGAAGAATGTAGCCTTTGAATAGCGTTTGTGCCTTAGAATATTCCCATGACTTCTGTGTTGCTTCCTTCACTTGACCAGCTTCCGCTAGGGCTTTTGCGTAGACGTCTGCTTGGACTGAAGTGGGATTGGTGGGATTGGTGTGAGTTGCTGGTCCTTTCAGCCCTTGGTACGTCTTTAAACGACGTGAATATGGTCCTTTGCAGTCTTGCCACGCGGCCGAGCGTAGAATTATCCTTTTGCTCATATTCCATCAAGTCGGGGAATTGGCCGTTCACTGCAGCGTTGGTCTGCTCAAAACTGGGCAATGGGCCTTAAAGCTAGGGGCCGGCCCGGTTTTTCTCGAGTGGTACTTGTCTACGAGCAGAATTCTTGTCGTTTATAGCGTGCTTATCATATCTTTTTCGACTCTTTTCACCTACAAATTCCGCTCAGGCGTCGCCGGAGGTATTTTCCTGCTCATACGGCAAAAATAAGTTGAATATTTAACCAAAATTGCCAATTCTTTTGCCTCTAACCGGGCCCAATTGGGACAGGCCGGGCCTACCCAAAATCGAAACACGGACCCGGCCCGGTTGCCCAGAGTTGGGCCTGCTTCGACCTGGACTCTATCCTAAGACGACGCTTTGCAAGTCCTCTAACAGCTGGCAAAGTGAGGTCGAACGAAGCACGTCTTAGTCTGAGAACGTCACTCCGAAGCAGTGAGAAAGCGGAACACCGACCGTCGACCACCTAAGGGTTCGTAGTCTAGCGGGAATTTAGCGCATTGGATTGTTGTCCCGAATCCGTCTCTCCCGTCCGTCCGAGAGATGATAGCGCACTTTGGGAGTTTGCGAGAAGCGGTGGCCCATTCTTCCGGTCACACCATCAGTTGCGCCCCGGCGACGGGCAACACGTGGACGCGTCTGCGGGGTGCGCCTGTCGGTGGGTGCTGCCCTTTGGACCCGCAAGCAGGTGCTCCGCGGTGGCCACTAAATTGCTTCTCTTCTAAGGAGGAGTGCTCGCCCCGTCGATGTGTACAGCGCGGAAAAGAGGTCATCGCAGCGCGTCTTTTTGTCAATAACGCGTCGCTTTTTAGCGGTTTTCATGCAGTTTTGGAACGCATGCAACCAGAACTTTCTTTTGAAATTCAGGGGATGAGGGTAGTAAGGAATACAACGTGCTACGCTTCTGTACGTCGCTGCCCGGCCTTTACCATCAGCATTCGTTTGCTTGGTTTTGCTTGTTTGTTGTGCTCATATGGCGTAAAAAATGCGGAAATACTCTTTTTAGCCTGCGGCGTGCGAAACCCTTCAAGAGTAAATCGCTGCTAGATGGCCGGTTTTTACATTACTTGCGAGTCCGCGCTTTTATATGCTCCGTTCTCTCGTGTTTCTTGTCTCAGTTTGCGCATTAACGGAAGTGGTTTAGATTCGCCGAGAATGCCGGGACTTCACACATTCTACGACGGCTCGATGATCCTGGAGCCGCTGGCGGACCGGATCGGCGTCGAGGTCGACAAGGTCGGTTGGAATGCTGCCTGGACTCAGCAAAATTAAAGAGCGCAACTCTCTCGGCCATTTATGAGGCATAGCATTTATACTTTGAACGCAAATTGAGTAAGCCCGTAATTTAGTCCCGCTAACAGTAGTCCAAAACCTTTTGGCTTCTTCCACATAAAAGCCAGGGGAGTCTCAGGGAAAATTCTCAAAACCGGCTTGCTGAAAATCGTATGGGAACTTCGTAAAATTTACCTTCGGTGACCTCATGTGCGTTTGCAGCGATGACATTAACAGAAATTCCTTGACCTGCCTCCACCATCGGCAATTTAAAAAATACCCCTATTTGGCCACACTGTTAATTCTTCGACGTTTAGCTGAACCTGGTGCTTTGCCAGTTCATCTCCATTCCGCTCGCGATCGCCTACTACACACTCCTGCCGCCGAAACTCACTTCACGGAACGTCCGCCTCGCATATCCGCTCGTCATCGGGCTCTCAATGTGCTATTTCTGCTACGGCAAGTAAGTACTCTGTCGCTTGACCGACGGACAATGCTGTGGTTTTAGTGCCATAAAACACGTCCTCGCAAACGCTGGCGTCTGCTATGCGCTGATGATGTTCTCGCCGACGGAGTACGTTCACAAGTACGTTTGGAGCGATGTTCGAACCCAGTGGCACTTGGTTTTTTTGTGAGGTCCAACCTAAACATCCGACGTCAGTAAGCCCATTCGACGTGGGACCTCGCATATTTCTGAGATCCGTCCACCTCGGACCGGCCGAATATAGGGGTCACACCCATCTGAGGCTTTATTGACCGGCCCAGGAAATATACCGCAAAGTCCTGGAGTGGTACCATATAGGACCTTGAGGTGGGCCACAATGCCCTGAAGTCGTACCCTGACGGCATCCTGAAGCCGTACCTGCCAATGCCACGAGGTCGTACCTCATAATGGCATGAGGTCGTGCTTTGAGATGTTCCGAGGTCGGACCTCAGAATCATAGGAGGTCAAACACCTTATTGTTTTGATAGTTTCGTATCAGATATCGGGCTGATGTCGGACCCCTCAGACAGTTACCGAAAGACAAGTCGCTGACTATTTCACAGCTTTGTGTTTTCAGGATCGTGTTCATCTTCTCCATGGGCTACCTGATCTTCATCCACTGGTACCGGTGGTACCTGCTCACCAGCTACTCCGTCGACATCACCGGCCCGTTCATGGTGGTCGTCCAACGGACCACCACCATCGCCTTCTCGATGCACGACGGCCGCGTGAAGCGCGACGAGGAGCTCAACGAGATCCAGAAGAAAGAGGCCATTAGGTACCAACAAGTGTCGGATGTGTTTCCACAAGTATTTTGGGTTTAGGGAATTCCCGCCGGTGCTAGACTACTTCAGCTACATGTTCCACTTCCAGACGGTGTTCGCGGGCCCACTCTCCTTCTACACCGACTACCAGAAGTTCATCGACGGCGAGAACTTCGGCCCGGACCTTGGGGTAAGCACCGTCTGCTGGTGTGCTGTCGTTACACGGCGGGAATGTTCTGCGGACCAGCGATCGCTTGGAATTCAAAGTGTGCAGGGCCTCCCCATTCCCCTCTGCTGTGTCCTACGCTCAGGCAGAGATTTAGCGCTTTAGCTTAGACCCACCGCGCAGGTCTAACGCTTATTTTTAATCTTCAGGCTTATTCGACATTAGACTTAGGTTTAAGGTTAGTACGTATTCCTAACGATATGTCGTCCTTAGGCTTAGACCTTGTACCTACGTGTAGCCCTTATGAGTATACGTAAGCAGCATGTGGGGTCGAAATATTCCGGCGACAGCTGACGCTGTGCGTCTCTTCGTGGTCGGGCATTCCCGGCGCTAAGCCGGTGCCTTTTTCGCAACTTTCCCTCGTAAGCCAAAACCTTTTCGCCCATTTCCGGGGTCGGTAATACGCCGATTTCAAAGAAAGATCAAAGCATTTCGTACCGCTCAAGCAGGCAAACATTTCCGGCGAATTTTCGCCGTGCGCCGTGCGCCGGCAACAGCAAAGTTCAAAGGAACTTCAAAGGTTTTCGTGCCGCCGCCAGGCGGAATTCCCCGAATTTCGGCGCGTACGCTGATTTTCGGCGATGCGCCGCTCTCGCCAGTGACAGCTGCGCGTGTAAGGCGC
>JNEY01001143.1:14550-36494 GCA_020875895.1 Aphelenchus avenae
CGGGGGGGGGGGGGGGGGGGGGTCAGTGCCGATCTCTAGTCCACAGCACTGGGATGATTGTGGTCGCTACGCGACCATAGGTGCCCTTAGCAACGAACGTTCATTTCCTCCGCGGCTTCGTCCAGATCGTCATGAAGCGTCCCTTGTCCTTCACGACGATATTGCCTTCCTCTGTTGTGTAACGACTAATAGCGCCGTTCTTTAGGGCTTATCAAGAATAATGAGACTTACTTTGACCACTATTCGAGTCGAAAGTGCTTTCGTCAGTGTTTTTCCAATTCCACTTTTTTAACAACTTGCACTTCCCTTAGGGCTGAAATTAATAACTTCCTAATCCACCACTTCCACTTCCAAATCCAGTCAACCAAAATCGGGCCTTTATTGGCGCACCGCCGAGAAAAAGCAATGCGTAACGTATGGGCAAAAAGCAATGTATGGGCCGAAGTTGCCCGCCGCAGGCGACACCAGTGAAATTCTACTCATGCCTCCCTGGAATCGCCTGAAAAACTTACCGAAAATTCGGCTCTCGGATTTCGACAAAAAACTCGAGCTTTGGTGTTTTACTGTGGTTTATCCCGTCAAAGCCTGATTTCCATGAACGATTTATTTTTTATCTAGATGAGAAATACAGATTGCATCAAAATAAATGGCGAAACTTGAGCATTTATCTGGATTTTTTTTGTTTCGACGCCGTGATGATTTGCTGCATTATCGGAGGCCCTTCTCGCGCTGCTCCTGCTTCAGCTGGTTGTTGCTCTTCTTGTTGGCGAGGCGTTCCGAGCGCTTGATGCGGTCCGACAGGCCGGCGGTCTTCTCCTGCTGATCGTAGTTCACCTGCTGGCCCTAAACGAGGACCTTAAATTTGCTAAAAGAGCTGTCGATTTCCTGAACCATGTCGAGATCAGAAAATACGTAAATGGATTTTAAGGATGCTCCTATCCGATGTTCATGTTCTACATTGCCTGAGCCAAAGCATAAGCCTAAACTCAGGAAAAAATTAGGCCGCGCTCGGCTCGTAAACCTGGCTTCGGCGTTTAGTCTACCCCCTCACCCATAGGCCTAACATTGGATCGCCACGAAGAAACCTCTAACTAGTTTTAGCGCCCCGTCTCGCGAACTATGTCAGTTCATCCGTCGCGGGCGTACCTCTCGGTTCGAAGTGTCGACGGCGGTGCGGATCTCCTGGCCGACCTGCGACGTCTGTCCGGTCTTCTTCGTCGATGGCATCGTTGGAGCGTTCGGTGAGGCTGAGTCAAAGCTTGTTCTCTAAACTAGGTGCGGGATGAAACGTTTGCATTCAGGAAACAGACTCGGTAAAGCAGGTTCGAACCTGTCTTCGCCATAGAAAACGAGGACGCAGGAGTTTTATTTACATGCAAACAGGTAATAGAGCGTGAAAGAGGAAAATAGTGTAGTTACTGACGCTTGCACGAAGGTGTTCTGGTTGCTCCCAGCAGAGATCATCGTCTGAAAATGTCAAGGTTACCGGTAGCCTTCGACGTCGTCGAATTTTGGCGTCGGCAAGGCAAAAACTTTCGCTAAACATGAGTCGTATCGGAAGCGTTTAATTACCCTATAAAAAGGCCTAATTATTTCGCTCTAAAACGCAACTAAGCATCATTTTGGCAGAAAATCTTCTTTTCCTGAAGGGACGGGATCGCCCACGCTTTCGAAAATGGTCAGGCAGTTCCACTCTGACCTCTCTTCATGCAGGGTCGTGGAGACACACGGATGCCTTACCCCTGCTTCTTGATCTTCGCCGGCTGCTTGGTCTTCGTAGTCTCGGCCTCGGCGCTGCCGATGTTCGTCGCGTGCTTCTCGTTGCGCGACGGGTTACTGTCCTCGCGGATGTTCGCGCCGGCCTTGGGAATGCGGTCCGAGTGGAGCTCGGCGTCTGCCGGCTTCGACTGCTGCAGCTTCTTACCGGATGGCATGATCGCTTAGAAGTTGGCTGGAAAGGCCAATAAATATTTCGGTTTCTCGCAAATTTCTCTCAAAAAAGGTACGTAATGCGGCTGGAAACCGCGCAAAGTGTCCTTCCAAGCATATTAAAAGTTGGTCCTTTATTTACAACGCAAATGGGCAAAGGAAATCTGCGCAAACAAGACAGAGAAAAGTGTAGTTTCGAAGAGGCCTTGCTTGTAAGAAGAACGGTCGCGTTGAAGTGGCACCTGCAGTAAGTCGAATTAGCAAGACGGAGGCCTTTAACAAACGTTATTACAAAGAAGAGAGGTCAAAGTGACAACCTCTGGAAGCCTAAGCAGTCTACATGTCCTCACTAGCTCTATGGCTGCTTGCAATGATCAAGGTTAGGCTTAGGGTGTGGTCGTACACCTAAGCAAGACTTAGAGCAGCAATGCTTAGGCCTGCTACTAAGGTAACTTAATAAGCCTAAGACTTTTAAAGACCCGCCTAAGCATACGATATTTAGGCCTAAACGTAAGTTCAGCCAAAACTTAGGCCCAGAGATGCATAGACTTAAGACGTCTTATCAGCCGGGTCCAGGACCTGCCTGGGCTACCTTCAGTCCGGACTGCTTGTTTAGGCCCGAAGAGGAGTAAACTCTAGGGCTAAAATACGACTCAAGTCAAGTCACATGCGGAGACCAGTGGCTTAGAATAAAAAATGCATCATAGTTCTATGGCGCATCCAGCCCCTTACTCGCATACCTCCGGACTCCTTAGGAACGTCCAGGATGGTCGACGTTGTGGCGCTCGAAGGGCACGTTCTTCTCCATGTTCTCGGAGCCCTTCATCTTCGTCGAGGTGAACTTGTCGGTGCGCTTGCCCATGTCCTTCGAGGTCTTCAGCGGCTGCTCCTCGTTCACGCCGGGGATCTAAAACTAATAATTAAAAGCAAGTTCTGAATGAGAGGGTTCGCTTACATTCGTGCCCTCGTTCTGAGCGGTGCGAATGGCCTGCCCGGCCTCCTTAGTACGTCCGGCTTTCTTCGGCATATCGTGATGATTTGAAGCTTGAATGAAACTTGTTTGGTCTAAACAGAAATGCTGAAATTTCCGTAAAAATGTCCGGCGAAATCACGACAATATTGTGAGCATTCCTTAGCACACGCGTTTGGCAAATGCCTTAGAAAAAGGGACGTATTTAGCTCGCAGGGCTAGGAACTCGGTAAAGGGCCACAACATCGGTAAAAGGTTAGTACAAACGTCCGATCTGAGGGATAAAAATGCGATGGAAATAGCGTATTCTAGCATAGTGGCCATTCTAGAGCGGCACGCTTCCTCCGACAGAGGCCCTCCGTGGTCCAGTGGCGCTTAAAAATTTCAGAAGCGAAAAAAATTATCCGTTCTCCTGTCGAGGGCTGCTGAGTGCTGTCGTTAAATAACCGCGCTTCTGAGCGCTTATATCGGCGTTCATGGTCGGCTCTTGCTTTGCGCAAGGTTGAGGAAAAAACACGTCCGCGACGGCCGACTCGCAAGCATCGACTAGCCGCTTGCACACCCGGTGCTTGTTTACGTATTTTGCACATGAAGGGAGGCGCAGCGAGAGTGCGTAAACAAACAAGCTCGCTTGGAGCGGACGGCGGCTCAGAGGAGAGAGAGAGACGAGTGAATGGAGGGAAGCGTGCAAGAGGGGAAGAGAGGGCGCGATAGCCACGAGATGGACGTGCGGAATTACGCGTCAACAAGCAGGATAAGGCCAAGGATGGACGACGCGAGAGGCAACTGCCACGAGAAGAATTATTCCCGCAGCGCGTCGGCTGCACGCTTTCTTAACCGTTCGCACCGGCCCGTCCTCGTAAACACCGCCACCGCCAAGGCCCACCGCCGCTCGCCGTAAATAGGCTGCAAAAGCAAACACGGCTTTTGCAAGAAATGCATGGCGGAAGCATGCGTAGACGGAAAAACGTGGAAGGCTCCGAAAGGGAACCAGCTTAACCAAAAATAGAATTGCTGCCTACTGAGAAAATAAGGTTTTAATTTGGGCTACTCGTTGCCATGTCCTTGAACGATAAGTTGGAGTGCGCAGGTACATGAATGCAGCATGATGCACTTAATCGAAGTATTCAGCTGGCTTTATCGGAATTAGTTCAGCTTTCCTCGATTTCCCACGCTGCGAGATGTCCGGTTCCAAAGCGAACCAGCTTAAAGCCGTCTTTCTCCTCGTTGCTAGATAAAGACGTTCGTCAAATAAAGATATAGAGATGGCGACCCGTGCCGTGCCGTGCAGCCGTGAGTACGGCCCGGCTTTACGGCACCAAAGGGGCCACCACGGCACGGCCTACAGCCCGGCTCCATATCTTGCCGTTTGTATGGGCCGTGCCGTGGCCGCGAATAGCCGCGGTAGAGGAAAAACGGCACTTTATGGGATCCCGGCACGGCAAGATTTTCGACCACGGCCCGGCTTCACGGCGTGGGAGGGGTCACCACGGCACGCAGCACAGCACGGAGGGTGCATCCGCCATCTCTAGCACTATGCAATGTCGCCGTTTAAGTCGCTAATTCACTTGCGACCAGCTGCGTCTCGGGAGCAAAGAGATCAAGTGACAACGTCATTAGTCATCATTCCGTTGCAGTGGGCCGATCAATGATCGTTGTGGGTTCTGCTTTGCAAATGCTACTGCCTCGCCTGCAATGTTATCGCCCGGTCGGTCTTTTCACTGACAAGCGACCAGCAACGTCGAAAGCGCTTGTAGCACGGAGGGCTTTTTGTTCATGGCGACTCTTCGCGTTCTTCTCTCGTTATACTTAGGCTTCTGGCCTACCTTTAAAATGTACTAATGAAATGCGCTTTCAAGATTGCGGAACGGAAGGAAATTCGTTGCAGTCGACTTCCTTTGTCCACCGTACCGGGAATCCGTTTGACGTCTTTAGAGAACGTCCAGAAATGATGACAACTAACAAAGCGCTTTTTGACCCCTCCCTCTCCCCCTTGTTAACACTGCGTAGTCTTACTGTTTTAGGGCTTGTTAACAGATGGCTGACTCCACGTCCCCCACGTTATGCTAACACGGTCTCTGAACGTTCCTTTGCCGTGTCTGATACGCCGACCCGCATGCCCTTATAACTCACGAAAAAGTAGCTTCACAAGTTTAGTTTATAATGCCGTCGCATATCAACCAACCGATTGTCGCCGAACGCTTCGAATTTGTCACCAATCCCGACGTGGCCGTCTGGGAGGACATTGTTCGGCTGGTTAGTGTCTTTCTCACGCATTCATACATGATAATTTCACTAGAGGTAGTCAGCCGTGCCGTGAAAACGGCCGTTCCCGTTTTCCGGACGAGTCGGCTCACTGCAAGGGCCCGAGTTTATGCTTTTTTCCGGGCCGTGCCGGCCCGTTTCTCTGACGTTTCTGTGCAGCGGCTCAAAAATCTTGTAAAAGCGGACGGCAACAATTTCTTAGTACGGGCCGGTGCACGGCAAGGGAGGGGGTCCGACTATCTATAACTTTTACTCTCTGAACTAGTCCTTTAGACCACAGAGCACGAGGGCTGGGCTATGTCGGTGCACGACTACCCAGTGTGGCTGGGCGTTTTCGGGCCGCATAACTTTTCTCTGCTAGTAGCCGTGGACAAGGGTAAGCATCCGACTGTCGTGCAGGATACGATGAACACGAAAGACGCTGCACTTTAGACTCGAAGAAAGTAGTCGGCTCAGTTTCGTCCTCGACCTACCCGTCTGTCAATGGCTCGAAGAGACTGACTACCATCGGAATGTTCTTCGTCCATCCCGAGTATCGAGGCCTCGGCATCGGAACGACGTTGTTCGATCGACTGCTGTCAGACCCGAATGTCATGGAAAACAATAAAGCCCTGACTAGCGGTAAGACCTGGTTAAAACTGCGAAAGTGTGGTGGTCTCGTTCACCGAAATTTAGCCTCGAATATGGCTCAGAAATATGCGAGTGTGTTCGGCTTCGACAAATTTACCTATTGGAATCTTCTTACGAGAACCGCCAAGATTGAGGACATGGAGCTGGGTAGGCTTACATTTCCGGCCGGCATCAATCTCGTTGATCCTGAGAGCGCCGGTTGGAGCAAAATATTGGACTATAACTCCAAATTTGCTGGCGGTATCAATCGAGACGCCTACATGAAGGCGTGGATGAGGTCACCTGCAGCGCATGCCAAGGTAAGGAAAACTCATTGGGGATTGGTACCGTGCCGGAATATGACCGGATAGCAGTGTCGGATCGGAAAGGCCTGGGAGGAGTTCTGTCCGATATCAGTCCGGCGCGACATCCGGCCCTGGGTGCTGCCATCAGTCCAGGGCGTGCCTGACAAGGCTGCTCCTGAAATTGTTATTGGAAGCCTAAAAACTGAACCGGAAAATCACCCAAATGTCATTTCCATTTACAATCCCTAGTACTTACACCCCTTAGAACCTTTAACAAGACAATAAACGTGTGTAATAGGTGATGTCTTAGGTGGCACTCGATAAAGCCGGAGAAATCGTCGGACTGGGCGTTATCCGCAAAGCGTACAAGAAGCGTCTTGCAGTCGGTCCCCTCTATGCGGAAAATGACGCCATTGCAGGAGCCATTCTGCGTGCCATTCTGGAGTCTGTCGACAACTTGTCTGATTTCGCGGAACTGAAGATGGAAATTCCGTCGACCACGAAAGGCGCCGTGGCCATGTTGAATTTGTTGACGGATGGAAAGGCAAAGAATGCGGGGCACACTTTCGTCCAGTTCACGAAGGAGCGGCTTGAGGTAAGCGCAGTGGGTTCCGGTACTTGCTCGTGAAAATGGTGCGAGAGATTCTAAGCTTACGCAAAAATGATTCTTTAGACGTCCGTGGACAACATCTACTGCATTATGGAGGGCTCACAGAGTGTTTTCTGACGCATATCCATCTTACTGTGCACTTGGAAAATTCCTTTATGTGAAGCCAATTGTTGGAATAAATATCGCGTGTCAATTTCTGCACTTGCTAGTTCATCTTGTGAACATGGCCCGTTAGTTTTTCGTTTGGCAGGAATGCTTTGCCTCTTGGTGTGGGACAGCCCTGACCTCGAACGTTACCTTTTGCATTCGCCACTTGGAAGACATCTCGATCGTGGCGCTTTACTGAATGCGCTGCAATCGGAGAGAGCGCACTTTGTGTGCTGCGCAAAACCCGAAAAGAGTCGAGGTCGTAAATCATCGAGTCGTCGGCAATAGTGACACTGCTGGACGCCGTTTTCTTTTTTTCTGCATCAGCGGTTTGGAGGTCTCTTCGTATACCGGCACAGATTTGATGCACCGCTGGTAGGCGCTAATTAGAGAGTGACTTTGGTTCCTCGTCAAAAGTCTATCACTGCGATTCTAATTCGGATCTTTTTCAGTCTTTAATCCATTTTGTGAAGGCTTTCCACCTCTCACTCACCGCATTATTTATGCGGTTGTGCACCAAAATTCGATCCGTCAAAGGTGCTGTAAGCTCGAATGCTTTGTTCTGTACTGCCAACCTGTAGTACTTCGTCTGGCATCGACTGTTAGCACATTTTCCAATAGCACAGCTTTAGCAGTTCGATGTCACAACCGCCTCACAAGTCTCACTTCGAAAAGCGATTCGAGTTTGTTACCAATCCCGACGTGGCCGCCTGGGAAGATGTTGTGCGCTTGGTAGGTTTCTGTTTTCTTGTCCTGCTTAAGTCTTGTGTATCGGAACGGCTTGAACTGGTGCGATTTAGACAACGGTACACGAAGGATGGGCAATGTCGGTGCACGACTACAAAGTCTGGTTAGACGCTTTTGGGCCCGATAACTTTTGCCTTCTTGTGGCACTAGAGAAAGGTACATTGCCGGAAAGAATGGTTGAAGAGACACGATGCATTTCAGGCTCAAAGGAGCTCATCGGCTCCGTCTGCTCCGCAACCTACCCGTCGGTTAAAGGCTCCAAGCGACTCACAACCGTCGGCATGTTCTTCATTCGTCCTGACCATCGCGGCACTGGCCTCGGAATGGAGCTCTTCAACCGACTGCTCTCTAATCCTAAGGTGGCGGACGACAACAAGGGACTAACTGGAGGTGAGGCTTGGCTGCTAGACACTTACGACTGTGAGCCACACTCAGTGCTGAACTTGAACCAAACCTGAGCGAGACTTGGCAGCGGAACCACTCTTGTGGTCCAAAAAAGATTTCGCACTAAAACGCATGACCAGTTTGAGCAGTCAAGGCTTCACGTCCTAGATTGATCCATTAGGGCCCAGGTTAGGTTAGTGGGGAAAAGGCTAGGGCAGGCTAAACACTGGTCGCGTTGACTTGCTTGCTTTAGTGCCACCGATGGCGCCGAAGTACGCGAAAGTCTTCGGCTTCGACAAGTTTACCGAGTGGACCGTCTACACAATCAAAGCCAAGATCAGTGATCTGCAGCCGGATAAGCTTAAAGTGCCCGGCGGAATCAAAGTGACGGACCCGGAGAGCGCTGGATGGGACAGAATCTACCAGTACGACGCTAAGTTCGTGGGCGGCGTCCACCGAGATGCCTACCTGAAGGCTTGGATATCGTCGCCGGCAGCGCACGTAAAGGTAAGACCGTTGACGTTAGTCGCTGGTCGTTGCTGGAAGAGTGATCCGATAGTACAGGCTGTAAACATCGTTGGCCACCGGACAAGTTGTTAGACAGTCGTTCACCTCTAAATGACCTTCGATGCCGCAGTTCCTGAGTAGCCTTGCGATGGGCTTACGAGGACACATTTGTTTTGTCGAAATTACTCACTGGAAGCATTCGAATAGTTTAAGTTTATTTCGCAAAAGTTTATCTTTTCACCCCGACTGGCAACGTTTATTGCGATGCTTTGTAGGTCGCTCTGAACTCATCCGGAGAAATCGTCGGACTGGGGGTAATCCGAGAAGCCTACAACAAACGTCTATCTGTCGGTCCTCTCTACGCAGAAAATGAGGCTACCGCCGGCGCGATCCTTCGTAGCATTCTCGAATCCATTGGTCATGTGGCTGGGTTCACAGAGATGCTGATTTGGCCGCCGTCCACGATGAAGGGAACCGTCGACCTGATGAATGCCCTGACCGACGGAAAGGCGAAGAATGTCGGGCACATTTACGTGCAGTTTACCAAGGAAAAGCTGGAGGTAAGGATTCTCGGCGGCCACATGTCATAGCTATTTTGCATTCGCCCATTTGCATTGCATTCACCCATAGCTTATATTTTAGGTTCCCGTGGAGAACGTCTACGGCATTACCGAGTACGCGATGAGCGTCGTTTGAAACAATTTTTTCCACAACTTCACAACAACACAACAACTTTTCACTGAATTTTAGCGTCACTTCCGCTTATCTAGTACCATTGTTGTTTGTCTCTTACGTTTCATACTGTTATTGCTGCATAGACCGGATAAATGGCCGAGATTCTTCGTGAATTCCATTTGTTGGTTTCGTACATGGTACGAATAGATCTAAGAAGCAATAAAATTCATTGAAGGTTACGACGCCACGAATGCTTGTAACCTCATACGGACACTAAGCAAAATAGTCGATGGGGCCAGTTTTACAAGATTCCGTCGTCGTATACGAGGTACCTGCGGTCTTTTTTGGAAGTCAACGACCATAATGATTAAAATTGGTCGGCGCTGGATCAATCAAGATAAAGTTTTTTTCTGCTGAGAATGACTCACTGCGCCAACGGATAAGCACGCACAGACAATGTTGAAACGCGATGGCCTTGAAAGTAGACGCTTCTACAAACACCGGAAGGGGATCGTAGTTGGCATTTTCATCGTGCTAAATTCGACTTCCCCAGAAGCGCACCTCCCGACATTTTTTAAAATAATGTCTGCCGCATAGACCACGAAATGTGGGTTTAGCAAATGCTCTGAAAATATGCTTTGCCGACTACTAGAGGAGGGCCCTTTTGCGAGTGCTTGTAGTCGCGGGACACCACCCCCAACCGCCACATTCTCAGCACATATTCCATGATTGCTCGGGGCGCTGAAAACTGCGCCGACCGAGCAACCTTATGGTTATCGTTAAACGGGTTTTCTGGGTCTTCCTCGAACAAAGAACACAAGCGTTAACCGAGGTGACCTCGCCTGCCTCGGGAAACACTGCACAAGACACTATGAAATAGGGAACCATTAGCTGCTGTTTCTTGACTTAAGAACAAATAGACAAACTAACGGGGATTGTTAAATTAAGGAATTGAAAAAAACGATCTAGTCATTCACCACAAGCGGACCATTCTACTTCCTCACTATTGTTTATAGTGTTACTAGTTACCTACTCGACGGGACTTTCTGCTGTTAAGCGCACAACTGAGACTTCGATAATGAACGGGCCCTCGCCGAGCTCACCGAATAGTAGGTATTGCGCAAGTGTTGCTTGCTTTCCAGACATTGATATTGCCCCATTATCGTGTGATATGAAGTACAACACCAAACAGCAATCTCGGCCCTTTTGGTATCCCCCAGTCCCCCCCCCACCAACAGTGACCTGCTGCAGTCCAGGAAAAATTCTTTTGTGCCAAAGACTCCTTTAAAATGTTTCTCTGGAGCCAAAGTAAGCGTTGAATATACCGTATTTCTTCGAATATAGCCCCACCTCAAATAGAAGCCCCACCTTGAATAGAGCCTCGCCCCCAAGGTTCTAGTTACCCATCCGGGGTACGCGAACTTTAAATCTAAGCCAATATTTGGATAGATAACGATAAAATGAATTTTTAGAACGGAGAGTGAGTCTTACTGATGACAAATAAAATTTCAAATAATTTTTAAAATTTAATTTTTCCTGAGAAAATACCTTATAAAAAATAGAGCCCCAGGGGCTCTATTTGAAGAAATACGGTAAGCCCCATTTTTACAAAGATTTCTGATTTTGTCCAAACCCAAAAATGGACGAACAGAACGTTTCAGGAAGACGCTACTCCAAGTCGTTTTGCGGGGTGTTTTTGGTAAGCGTCGACTGTGCTGCATTTAGAGGGCGAACGCGGAAGTGTTTCTGCCGTTGGCGGGAATCCATCTCCACCGCCAGTTAGCAATCAAACTGGCGCAAGACCTCACGAGTGCACGCTGTGCAGTGCCGCCTTCTCACAGCTTTGGCAGCTTCAAGCGCACACTCGTAGGCACAGGGGTGACAAACCGTTTGTATGCGATCATTGCGGAAAAGGCTTCGCGACGCACAGGGACTTGCAAATACACCGTAGAACAGACACGGGTGTGAAGCCGTATGCGTGTGCTATATGTTCGAAGGCATTCACCACGTCGAGTGCCATGACTACACACGCTAGACACCACAGCGGGGAACGGCCTTATTGTTGCTCATTCGACGGATGCGGCAAATGTTTCAAGACTTTGTCGACCTTACAAGGTCACGAGCGTGTTCATACTGGCGAAAAGCCGTATAAGTGCCGCTACTGCCCAAAGACCTTTGCGCAACAGCCACATCTTCGCTCTCATGAAAGATCACATACCGGCGAGAAGCCGTACAAATGTCACCGCTGCCCCAAGACGTTCGCTCATCGGATCTTTCTAAAGGTTCACGTCCGACTTCATACGGGCGAAAAGCCGTTCGCATGTTCGGTCGACGGCTGCACCAAGGCGTATTATTCGAGGCAAAGTCTGATCCTGCATCTACCAGTTCATACAAGCGAGAAGCCGTACGCATGTGTCGAATGCGGACACGCATTCGCACGTTCGGGTGAACTAAAGGTGCATATTCGCACCGTCCACGAGGGTTCCAGACCGTTCAAATGCTCCATCTGCGAGAAACCATTCGCCACAGCAAACGATATGCGCAAACACGAGCGCATTCACACGGGTGAGAAGCCCTACGAATGTCCGCATTGCGGAAAGGCCTTCACTACATCCGGGGACCTCCAAAGGCATAAACGTCTGCATACCGGAGAGATGCCGTATAACTGCGAAGAATGTAGAAAAAGTTTCGCCGACATCGGCAACTTTAGAAGACACGAACGTACGCACACCGGAGCGAAGCCTTACAAATGTGGTCGGTGTGCAAAACTGTTTCGTCAAGTTGCTAATCTTCGCAGTCATGAGCAGACTCATGAAGAGATCAAGCTGAACTCGCATGTATGCACGCAATGCGGTAAAAGTTATGCGCATGCTAGCAGCCTTCGTAAACATGAGCGTATTCATACTGGTACAAAGCCGTTCCAGTGCTCCTGCTGTGAAAAGTCATTTGCTTATACCACTGCGCTGCGCCTTCACGAAAGAGTTCACACTGGTGTGAAGCCATACAAGTGCACTCAGTGTGGACTATCCTTTTCCCAGTTGAGCAACCTTCGCCGGCACCATAAAACCCACCGTAACGCGGCGAAAAGGAGTGTGGAATCTGACAGCCCTCAGTGCGCCCTCTAATGGGAACCCCTACTTGTTTAATTCGTATAACGACGTCAAGCATAAAGAGCATGAAGTGCATACCAAGTGTACAAAATAGTTACATCAGTTCAAAAAATGCATTACAGGAAGAATCCAAAAAGGCGACTTAAACGTTACATAGGGGCGTCCTGACTGGCCGAGAAAGATAGGTATGGCTAAGGACATGCACTAAGGGTCTTGTGGCCGTTTGTTTTCTACGTTGCTGTGGAGAACTGCTAAGTCGATCAAACGAAGTTTTGCTTATGTTCGAATACTGCGTAAATCTTCGCTTTTTATAAGTTTCCTTAGATTTCGAAAATTTAAAAAAGTCTAAATCATGATCAGTCACTTGCTTCGCTATCGGCGCATTACCCCTAAGGATGCCCTGAAAAGGCACGAACGGATGCATAGCGCGGGATACGCCGTACAAATGCGCCTAATGTGGGAAATACTTGTCCCGACTGGGTGACCTTCGTCGGCACAAGAAAACACACGAAAATGCGTCAAAAAGGGATACAAATTCCAGTACTCCCCGCGGCTCTCTTAATGAGAGTATCAAATTGTTTACATGCTATCACTACGCTAACAACAAAATTGTGCGGCATTTGTTCGACCATGTTCAATATGTCATACGCCATAGTTACGCCCGGCAGCGCGCATTCGTTGTTGAATCGTTCACAAATTTTGAAAGAGACGTCTTCTATGTAGCGTACGTCTTGTTACGACGCAATTTTTAATCGAAAAATTTTTTATGTCACCCAACGATTTTGGCCACTTTTTCAGTGAAAATCTTATTCACAGAAACGTCAACAACACCGGCACTAATAACGAGGCCACACAGTCGACATTCGACCTAAGCACATACATCTTACAAGGCTAACGAGACCGAAGAGCATCAGGTAGGGCCGCATCTCATTAAAACATGGATTGCATGAGGAATTTTTGCTTGGCAGGGAGTTAGGTTCCTGACAAGCAGCGGACGAAAATGTCAACATTGCTATCATTAAGCAACTGTACACAATTATTTGCGCTCACGGTTGTACCAGGCTCCAAAGAGGCAGTACTCGTAGAAGTTCAGCAGCACAGCAACCTTCGGTGGTGGTGCTACGAGCAGAAAAGTGACTCCCTAAATCGGTCTTCGAAGCCTCTAATCATCTCCCATACGCTGTGCTTGAGCTAACAATCGTGGGAATGCGTGAGGCAGCGAATGTACATTAGTGGACCCCCAAGACCGCAGCGCGCTCCGAACATTTATAGGGACGCAATTTTCCTGCTTAAAACTTCACTTTTCGCTGGCAAAGTTTTCACTGAAAGGTTTCGGTAATCACGCTGTCTTCTTTGATTTTTTCGGCAATTGTCGCGGTTTTTAGGCCATGTTTGACTCTAACAAGGTACCTTTGATACAAGCCAAGAAGATTCTGCTGAGAATTTCGTGCTTGTATCGTTCGAGAAAACCTGATGCCTAAACCTCGTCGTCGTCGTGGTCGATGAAGAACGTATTCATCCATAATACGTGGTTTTCCCAAGAACGTTGTTCATATGACCGTAGCCAACGTCGGTCTTACGAGAAAACCAGCAGTTGCACTTTGACTCGCGAGCAACGTACGAAGGAGCGCTAGAGGCAGAATATGACTGCCAAGAAAGCCAAGAAAAGGCGTCGACCTTATTGCTTCGACATAATTTTTGGCCCTTCTTCCTACTTTCTTTTATTTTACGTGGCTAAAAGTATATACATACTCTCCGCGAACCAAGAACCAGGCCACACGCAACATGCGGCATCGGCTCAACGAAGCAAAGCATTATTGATGAGTCGTTAAACAAAGCGCACGTCGTTTTTATTTTTCGTTTGCGTTCAGTTTGTAGCACCAACTTAGTTAGTTGGATTGTCCTTCTTCCCTCACAGTTCTTAATTGTGTTTGTTTTAGTTCCGAGATGAAGGAGCGACTCCGAGACGACAGGGTCACCATGTCTCGTCGAAGCCGCACCCGATTCTCCTTCGTCGTTTCCATATTCTTCTTCTCATGCTGTCCTGCGGACCGCAACTTCGACCTTGAGTCGTCGTCGCCGAGCAACCTGCTCCACTTGTCTCTTATGTTTATGTCGTTCTTCCCCTTTGTGGAAACCCTTGTGAAGAGCAACCGATTGCCCAGTCGGCACTTTATGCATATCAGCACCCTGCTGGTTCGCGGAGTATGCGACTGTGCACCTGCCCAACCCGGCCAAGCGCCGAGATCTCGAGATCCGAGCTCGGGGTCGAGCTCTGAGGAGGCCCGGCCCATGTTGGTGACAGCGCAGAATTCATGAGAATTCCACACTGCCGCACGCACACGCACGCGTCCGGCGCAAGCGTAAACGCTGCGCCACGAGCGCTTCCCCAGTCAAATTCCCGGCTGCATCGTGTTTTTCTAGAAGGAACTACTGTAAGTCTGGCCCAAAATGGGGTCCAGAGACCCCATTTGTCCCAGAGTGTTCGAGAGTTCAGAAGTTGTGAGCTCTCCGGTCGTTGCTTTTAGGGCATTCTCACATCGTCGTTTCACCCGATTAGGGTTTGCTTTTGTCTTTAGCTTTATAATTGTCGTTATTTCCCGCTGTAGTGTTTCACTTGTATGCATTAGGAGTCCAGTTTAGTAAAGAGTTTGCGCAGGTAGTGTTCCATAGGAGGGCATTAAGAGTTTCTCTCCCACAAAGTTCAGTGTAAGCCAAGTTCACNCAGACAGACAACTCAGGTTTAAAAGGGAGGATAGGGGTAACAAACCGTTCAAATGCTCCGTCTGCGCGAAACCGTTCGCGAACGCTTCTAACATGCACACGCACGAGCGAATACACACCGGGGAGAAGCCTTACAAATGTAGCAGCTGTGCACGAGTGTTTCGTCAAGCGGCCCATCTTCTCCGTCATGAGCGGATGCACGAGCAGCGAAATGCGGCGAGGAGGAGTGAGAAAACTGACAATTCGCAACACGCGTCTTAACGGGATCACCCAATTGTTTAACTGATACCATAATGTCCATAATAAAAATTGCCAGTTACTGTTGTGCACTAAACTTAGGTAGTCAGTCTTGTACGTATGTCATATTTTTTAAGCTAAAGCGCTAGAGTTTGAAAAAGAATCGCTATATGCGGTCATATTTGGAACCGGTCGATAGCTTATAGAGAGTTAAGTAAAGATCAAAACTTCAGCTTGATCGGATGTCTGAAAAAAATAAGTTGTGGGTCGTCCAAGCTTCCCTCACGCGCGATAGCGAGTCCGTTATTACATGCGTTTCATAGCGCACAAGAAAGTCAAAATTGGGGCCTAGGAGTTTTCGTAAACGGAGGAGCCAAAAACGTCCGTTTCTGCACGGGCCATTAGAGGGCAGGTCATCCATATGCACTGCCATTAAGCCCGGCTTTTGGTGCCATATCTCGGTATTTTAAGCCCTCTAGTATAGGCCCGGGCCCAAGGTGTATCGAAAAATAGAAGCCCCCCCCCTCTAATAGAAGCCCCGGGGCTTCTAATCCTTACTTCATTCAAACCTGTCCCATTGGCGTACCTACGCTATTTCCGACCCTCACCAATGCAAGGAGGTTTTTTTAGTGAGCTTCTACGTTGACTTCAAGCTGAATTGATGCATATCTTAACAAAACTGGCTTTTTATCAGCCAATTCAACTCGATCAAGGAAGGGCCTACTGCTTTTCAGTGCCTTTTACTAGTGCTTGTGATAACGGAAATACCAGCTCCGACCCTCACATTCTCAGCCCACATTCCATGTTCGCTCGGGGCGCTGAAGACTGCGCCGCAGTGTGTGCATTTAGGGGGACGCCACGTACGTAGCTTTTGTGCACATGCTAAGGTCATCGCTTTTTGGCAGATTTTCGCATTTGGCAGAGTTCTTAGGTCGTTCTCTATTTAGTACATTCAGTATGGACCAGGTGGGCTAGCCCGAAAACCTCGTGGTTTGATCGTCGAACTATTTTTCCTGGTCTTACTCAAACGAAAAACGCGATGTTAACCGTGTTGACCTTGACTGTCCCAAAAATCAATGCACAAGACGCTAGGAAATGGCAAACCAGCAGTTGCTGTTTCTTGACTCTAGAACAGCTTACAGGGTTGCATTGGAGATAAAATATCAGGCGAATGTTAAAACAAGGAACTGAATGACATACCTAGGCATTCGCCATAGGCGGACCGTTCATCTTCCTCACTCTTGTTTATGGTGTGACTAATAACTTTCTCGACGGGACTTTCAGCTGTTAAGCCCTGAGCTAAGACGTCGACAATGAAAGGCCCATCGCAGAGCTCACCGAAAGGTAGGAAGTGTCGCAAATGATGTTTGATTTCCAGGTAACCCGCTTACCCCACTATCAGCTGACGTGCAGTAAATGCCTCAAAAGTTAGGTCGGCCCTACCTGCCAATAGTGACCACCCGTGCCCAGGAAAGTTTTGTGCCAAAGGCCGTGTACAAAATGCGTGTTGAAGCACACCTAAGCGTTTTAAACATGCCGCCGTTTTGACATGTTCCACAAGTCGTGCTCAACTGGCGGGAATAGGGGGCAAACATCAGTTTTTTTAAAGAGCGGGGAGATTTCGGGCGGACCGAAACAGTAATAGCCCATTGGGCATCATATGCATGTATGCACGTCAACTAGTGCCGCATTTAGAGAAAGAACTCGGAAGAGTATCTCGCACCGAGCGGAAACCATCTCAAGTGTCAGTCTGCGTCCGGACTAGCACAAGACCTCATGTGTGCTCGCTTTGCAATGCAGCCTTTGCGACGTCTGCCCATCTCAAAGTTCACACTCGAAGGCACACAGGCGAAAAACCGTTCGTATGCGATCACTGCGGAAAAGGCTTTGCGATCAACGGTGACTTGCAAAGCCACATGAGAACACATACGGGTGAGAAGCCGTATGCATGTAGCCTATGTTCGAAGGCATTTACCACATCGGGCCACCTTATGCTTCATTCAAGGACACATTCTGGCTTTAAGCCTTACGTGTGCGGCGTCTGTACGAAGGCATTCGTCTCGTCGGGTGCCCTGACTGTACACCAGAGAACCCACAGCGGAGAACGGCCTTATTGTTGCTCGTTCGATGGCTGCGGTAAAGGCTTTAAGACTTCGGTGGCCTTAAAACGGCACGAGCGAGTCCATACCGGCGAGAAGCCGTATCAGTGCCGCTACTGCCCAACAACCTTGGGTAGCCCATCGGGTCTTCGCAGTCATGAAAGATCACATACGGGTGAGAAGCCCTACGAGTGCCATCACTGTCCGAGAAAATTTGCCCAGTCGAGTGCTCTGAAGACTCACATCCGAAGCCATACAGGGGAAAAACCGTACAACTGCGAACAATGCGGAAAAGGATTCGCCCAACTTAGTCATCTTAAAACGCACAAGCTAATGCACAGCGGTGAGAAGCCGTACAAATGTGATCACTGCGCGAAAATGTTTCGCCAGGCGGTTCACCTCTTTCGTCACGAGCAGATTCATGAAGAGATCAGGGTGAAGCCGCATAAGTGCCTGCAATGCGACAAGTCTTACGTGCAACCCAGCAGCCTTCGAGAACACGAGCGAACACACACTGATGCGAAGCCTTTCGTATGCTCCTTCTGTCTAAAATCGTTTACTTATTCCAGTGCACTTTGCGTTCACGAGAGAGTGCACACCGGCCCGCAGCCGTAGGATAACAAGTTGTTCGGGTGTTGTTTCTATGTTAACGATAAAATTGCGTTTTTGAGTGAAATGCTAGGTTCAACCAGCTAATGAAGTTTTTTTGGGCGACATAAGCAAAAAATTGCCGAAAACCGCAAAAAGAGTAATGAAAAAAACAACGTGTTCTTCCGGTCCTAGAACGGGCGGTACGTCGTCGTCCTTTTTGCGAAGTGCTTCGATACGGGGGAGCGTATACCATCGCCAGGCACATTCTCTGAATGCTCCTGGATGACTTTCTTTGTCCGAGTAGCGACGAAGAAATGCGTTTAATGTCCTCGCCCTGATCCAATACCGACCTGGAGAAAAGTAAAACCTAGTGGCTTGCGCTTAAAGTGAGGTGTAAAGGTGGACAACGAACCAGTAAACATGAAATGCGCTACGTTCTTTTCTTGTTCACCGCAACTGCTATTCTCTGTCTTCTTTCAGCGTTGCTCCTTTCGTGATCGGTCCAAGGAGTTGCAGACGGTGCCCTTTACGAGACAGAAGACCGTGTCGTTCATGAGGGCGTGAAACCGTTTAAATGCGCTTTCTGCGCGAAACGTTTTGCAACAAATACGGCAATGCGCATACACGAGCGCACTCACACTGAGGAGAAGCTTTACGGGTGTCCCCATTGCGGAAAACGCTTCACTGAACCTGGCGGTCTCAGAACGCATGAACGTTGCCATACCGGAGAGAAGCCGTTTAACTGCGAGCAATGTGGAAAAAGATTTACCCAAGTTAATCACCTGAAAAAGCACGAACGGACGCATAGTGGAGAGAAGCCGCACAAGTGTGGCCATTGCGGAAACGCCTTCGCTCGTTTGGACGTAATGAATGCGCATGTTCGAAACGTCCACGAGGGCATCAAACCGTTCAAGCGCTCCATCTGTGAGAAACCTTTCGGGACAAGTACTGAATTGCGCACACACGAGCGAATACACACGGGCGAGAAGCCATATGAGTGTTCGGATTGCGGAAAGCGCTTCACTAAGTCAGGTAACCTCCAAAGACACCAACGCTTTCATACGGGAGAAAAGCCGTAAAACTGCGAACGATGTGGAAAATGCTTCGCCCAACCTTGTTTTCTTAAGATGCTTAAATGGACGCATCGCGGAGAAACCCTATGCCATAAATAACTTCTGCAATAAATCTGTGCTGATTGACTTTGTTATTGCGCCGACGAGGTAGGGGAGGGGACACCCGAACCGTTTCTTTACAAGCCGAAACCTGAACCGGTTTGTCCAAATCTGAACGCTAAAACCACGCGAAATCTAAACATGAAATCCACACGCGAAAGATAAACTAAGGGTAGGCCACCGTGACGTTATCCGTGACGTGATTCACGTAACGGATCACGTCACGGGGGGTGGTTTGCCTACCCTTAAGAAAAAGTACTTAATCTGCGAAAAAAAGGATAGCGAAAAGCGGGCTCAGGAGGCGCCTAGCGCGACCCGAACAAAACCCCTGAAGTTTCTGAATTTGGCCTCAAAACGTTAAGTGCAAAAAATCTATATGTAAAACCTGAAATCATGTGCAACCTTAGTTGCTCTGTTGTTGTAATCATCGACGAGAATCAGAAGACGTTTTCCCCGTTTTTTCCTTGATCAGGTTCTTTTCCAATGCAGGAAAGCGGCCGGCTTTCTCGTCAAAACTCCAGTCAGCAATCCGCTAGGTATATTTGGCTCATAGCACAGTACTGGTATAAGCCATAGCGTACAATCGTACCCTACGACTGTACGATGATACACCGCTCCGATGAATACACCAACTCAACCCTGTACATAAAAGGGGTATTTTGGCCTACGGGCATCGCTAATTGTCGACCATTTTGATCATTATCTGATGCTTTCCCGCTTTTGTCGGCATTATCTTTGGCCGTCAAAATACCTTTCTTGCAGAGGAAGGAACATTTTATCTATTTGTACCTACTCGACACAGTTCTTATACCTAGTGACTTTCGGAATGCACCTTTATTTGAACGAAAACCGTCTGGGCTGGGACGTTCAAGTAAGGACACCGTACAGACTTCAAATGAGCTTCTCAATGTCCGCCTCGACCTCCTTCGGGTCGGTGTCCGGCCGGTAGGCCTTCACCGGACGACCGTTCTTGTCCACGAGGAACTTGAAGAAGTTCCACTCGATGTTGTCGATGCCCTGCGAGTTCTTCAGGAAGCTGTAGAGCGGATGGGCGTTCGCCTCGTTGACGTCGATCTTCTCGAAGAGGTCGGGGTGGAACTTGTACTTCTCCTGGACAAACTTTTTGATCTCCTCGGGACTGCCGGGCTCCTACAAACGTAGCGTTAAGCATGGCTGTTGCAGGCCATAACTGGCAGTTGGGCATTCAAACGCGACTTGTGATTAGGCTGTGTTCGGGCTAAGCATGCGATTTACCTGTGCTCACCAACCCGCACATGGGCAGTGGCTAGACCTGGTACATGCACGCGTACTATGCGAGTAAGACGTTAAAGTTTGAGAAGATTTAGTTAAAGATCGGCAGCCTATAGCTGTGCCCTACTCCGCATAACTCCTCCTAACTGCGTATAGTCCCCATTGTATTCACACCCCCTTAACGTACTCTGTACCGTGCGGTCGCCGCGTTACGTACCGGTACGGTACGGGCTGTACAAGTGCTAAGAAAGACGAAACTTAAGTCATAACGTAACCGTATGGGAATAGCCCCGTCGTACGGTTCTCCGTACGAATCCGAACAGTGCGTGTAGCTATTCGGCTGGGAATTTACCCTGGCGCTCACCAGTTTTCCGAACTGATTGCACGGGAAGGCGGCGATGGAGAGGCCCTTGTCCTTGTACTTCTCGAGCGTCTTGCGCAGCTGCGAGTAGTTCTTGTCGGTGAACTTGCACTCCGACGCGACGTTCACGCACAGAAGCGGTTTGCCCCTTAAACGGACGCGAAAATGATGCATGATTATGATCTTGACTAATCGCGATAAATGGAGTATGTCCTATCGCTCTTTTCTTCGTTTCGACTGGTCCGTATGCATATCACAAAGGTCACAAATAACCTCAAAAGACGTAACTTTGCACTTACTTGTACTTGTCCAGCGACACCTCCTTGCCGTCGATGTCCCTCGCCTTGAACTGGTAGATAGTTCTGTCCTTTTCAAGTAGTGCAGAAGCCATTTTGCGAAATTGGAATGTGAAAGGTCTGAAGGAAGAAAGGTCATGCCTTAGCAGTCGGGTTGACATCTGAACTGCGCAATTTATAGCAGTATGTAGCAAGCTACCGTATTTCTTCTAATAACTCCCCCCTTCTAGTAACCCCCCCCCCTTCCAATAACTCCCCCTTAGCGACCCCCTCGAAATATAACTCCCCCCTTCCAGTAACTCCCCCTTCCTTAAGCCTAAGCCCAACCCTAAGCCGAGGTTAAGCCGAAAGTTTTGGCATAATTTCAAGCATTTTCTCCAATAAACCCTTCATTTTAAGGCTGTTTATGCATTACAATCTACATTCGTGGCACGAACGGTCTAATTTTGGTCAAAAATGGTCAATTTTTGATGATTTTTTTAGCACTTTTGGTCGAAATTTGTGAAATCTTTGGGGTTAACCTTAGGCTTAGGGACCCGACCCCCTTCGTAAAATAACTCCCCGGGGGAGTTATTAGAAGAAATACGGTATATTTTTTAAGCAGGTCAAGACCTTTAACGCTTGGAAAACTTACCTAGGCCTAGGTCAAAAAATTTTTAGGTCATTTTACCTAGTGTGAATTCCGGAGTTTCAGTGGATTGCGTCTGCCAGCATGGGTGAACGAAAATCAGAAGCAGGGAAAGGTCATAAAATGGCCCGCCGCAGGCGATACCAACGAAAATTTACGGTTAAAATTGCTCATGGCAAGCGAAAATTTCTCTGTCGGCGCCTGCGGCGGGCATTTTTTCACCGCCTGCTGTTAACGTTAACACCCCCTTGACCCCCCCCGTCCCCCTTGTTAACAATGGTTAACAAATCACTGACCCCCCCCCCCTCCCCCCTTATTAACTAACAT
>JNEY01001144.1:17570-35026 GCA_020875895.1 Aphelenchus avenae
GGGGGGGGGGGGGAGAGCTCGTACACAAGTATTGCCGGTTCACGTTCAAGTGCCGTATCTGCTCTTAATGCTTGTCTTTGGACAGATAGACGCTTCGTCTTTTGCATTTTAACTGACAACCATTAAAGGAATTACGGGACTACCGTTGGTCTATCGCTATGGTCCTTTAATCAGAACATAATCATTGAAAATAGAAAGTTAAACACTATGTACATCCATCGTTTCATCCTTGTCTGCAGTCGGCTTCCTCGCTGTCGGACGCCGCCGGCAGTTCGTCGACATTCGATCGTCCGGTCGGTTCCCAACGAGTTATTTTCCTCTTCACGCTCGGACCTTTAGCCGACGCTTCTTCGTCATTGCGCTGGGCCCTTGTCAAGGAGCCGTAGTCGCACGGAAGGGACGTAACGGTTTCACAGTTAGCACTAGCCCCTTCGGATCGAAGCGAAGCTGCATCTTCGTCTTTCCACCATACAGTTCTCCTCGGCTTGGACGAAGCCTTGAGATCAGCTACACCGCTATCTGAAACATCGGGTCGGTGATAAGCGGCTAGGATGGTTTTGAGATTCCGTCCGTCCCTGTCCTGCAGCAGCCCCAAATAGTGACAGCGTATCTCCTACAGATCAGGCCAGAAAGAATACGTTTTGCTTAATTTCGACCCGTACAAGAAGAAAGTGCGTATATGAGGCATCAGAGCGATGTGCAAGTAGATTCTTAACAAGCACGTCGTGCTGACACTCGACGCCGGTAAATGGGGCCAAGAACAGAAGGGGCGGTGAAAGAAGCTATTGTGGTCTGGTACAAAATCTCCGCTATTGCAGTTTACATTCTTCCAATGGGCCCAACATTGTGCGCCACTGCAGTCGGCCTACCTTGAGCCTCCTTCCGCTTGCTAAAGATCCTCGTCAGCGACGCAATCCTCACTAGCTTCTGGAGCGTCGAGCCAGAATCCTCCTGTGCTGGCGGCTTCGTGCGCTTAGCTATGCCCCTTTTCATGGATGCTATGTCGCGGTAGACGGACGCGTTTGTATACGTAGGCTGGGGTGCATGATAGTCGAAGAAGGTCGTCATCGCAGGCGAGGATGGCTAAAAACCGAGGTTGGTTTTGTGTGCTAATACAGACGAAGAGCATAAGTCGATAGCTTCGAGTCTCAAGGCAATGATGGCTAGTAAGGCTCATATTTAGGTAACCCAGTCGGACAGCAATGAGCCTAAGCTAAGAGCACGTTAAGCCTAGGGAGTCAGTCGACTTAAAGTAAGTTTAGCGCACTCAGATTAGTTAACACACAATAAATCACTTATGTAGCAGGGGCAATCGGGACACACTTAGCGCGAGCAATTCGGCGGGAACAGGAGGCGACCGCACCGACAACGCCTGCGGAAGGTGCTTATATGAGAGAACGACGCTAAACACCAGAGGACGCAGGCATGCGGAAGTTGTCGCTTCTCTGTCGAAGCTACTAGTGCTTATGCAAATCGGCGCCGGCGCATCCACTGTGACTCTGTCAACGCTTGTGGCGATAGTGAATAGGGCATTGCGATTAACAAGCGAGTGGCGAGTGGCGAACCGACGACAACATAAATAAATGTAGAGACGAAAAATGAAAAAAGTTGGTATCCCTGGCTGAGGACTTGTTTAAAAAACTTTTATACATTCGACAAGTGATCACGCTACGTTAAAAAACAATTCACTTCGTGGCTAAGAGTCGACCTAAAGTAACTCTAACGTATTGTGTTGTTGCATTCGTAATTTTCTCGCATGCAAGGCCTGCTCTCGACGAGGAAGTAGAGTGCAACCCTGTGCGAATCACGTGCTTATTTCATATGCGCCATGCAGAGGTGTAGGCAAACAGGGAATGGCGCAGCGTTGTGAAGGGTGTTCCTTTCAACGGTCCATGCTAAAGCATGAAATAGCGACGAAGCCCACCTCATGCCTCATGCCCGACAAGTCTTAATTTCGATCATTCACTAATTTCAAGGGGGACATCCAGAAATTAACAGACAAAATGGAATTAGCCAGAGACTGGGGACGGGGCCGGCCCGGGGCCGAACTTTGGATCGCCGAACGGAGTTGTTCTTCTCAGATTTACCGTTCAAGGCGGAGATACCGCTTTAATTGTAGAAAATCAGTTTTCCGTTACTATCCACAAGTGATGAAGCGTGTCATTGTGATATCGACTGCAAGTTTTTGTGGGCGCTAAAGTGCAGTCAGGAATCGTGCAGCCAACCTGCTGCGCTCTCTTTAACCTATATAAATACGCAATCATTGTGCCCTAACGAACTTGCGCTGCCTTCAACATACATCTTTCAGTATGCTAATACTATACTTGCCAAGATGTACATTTACTGCATGTTGGATAATAATTATGATAAAGAGGGCAAAGGAAGCGGTGATGCAGAACAACGATGTTAAAGCTTGAGATCAAATTAAGCAAAAACGGAGTATTATAGGGCGCAAGACCTAAGGCACTTTGATGGTTTCACATAGCACTTCGACCGCACTAGACCGTTACTGACTGCTGATCAACAGCTTCATAAAACTCTTCATCGCACTCGGCGTGGTGCCCACAGTAGCAGTAGCCGGACTGCAAGAGCTCGAGGACCTCAGCGACGACTTCCTCGTCGGTTTCCTCGAGGATCGTCGGCATCGCATCGTAGTCGCTGAGGATGGACGACTGACGAGAATTCTCGGAGACGGTGCGCTGGCGGAACGCGGCTCGGGCAATGGATTCTTCCCGTGTCTTAGCATCTAAAAACGAAATTCATAGCGATGGACTGAAGTGTTATCTCCGGCTATACAGAAGAATCATGGCGACCGTCACAATCCGAGCCGATTAGATTCCATATTTAGAGTCGATCTCAAAAAATTAAAAAGCGGTTTCGATCCTAAACAATGAAAGGAAAGAATGACCGATATTCAACACATCCGATATCCAAAATGAGCGATTTTCGAAGCCGTTTGCAATTCGCGCCCTCCTCGCCACAAAGAGATCATAACGAAAAGAACCGCTTACTTTTCGTCAATAGCATCCTCATGAGCCGGTTCGACAACAGTTTCCGGACCACTCGTCGGAAGGTGAACATGGGCTTCGCTGCGTTGCGCTGCTTTGCGTCGAAAGCTCTGCACTTCGGGGCCGAAAGCAAGCTGGAATAGTACGGAGAACAGCACACCGGCGACGGTTGTTGGTGGTAGTCGTAGATGGCCGTCATTTCTGTCGAGTAAGATGCAGGAATTATGGTTTGATCGGAACTAAAACAGACAGATATAACTCGAATAGCTCATAAAGAGACATGGACACACAATTGTGGACACGCAATTTCTACTCGGATCCGAAAACGATTCTATTAACGCGCTTAAATTGCACGGCCGAAAGGAAACATGCATTGAATAGCGCCGTTCCTGGAAGATTAATGGCAATCTCTGCAAATTTAGAAAGGGCAACGAGTGTCCGCTTGCACGAGAACAATGCGAACAGAACGTGAATTGTGGACGCGATTCTTACATGCGAAAGCGCTCGTCTCTTCGTCCTTCCTCCAAAAAGTGTTCCCATTTCCTAACGTTTGTTATAATTCGATAGCACGTCCAAAGTTACGTAAATGGTAACTTCCAGTCCGATTTCTAGGCTACAAAAAAGTTATGGCCTGTCAAAGTGAGGTTACCCTAAACGGCTTGCAGTAGCGCTACGAACATTCGATTTTGCTACGACTGTGCGTAGCCGCTTCGAGCGATGCAGACGCCGATTCTGTAATACAACAGAGAAGGATGTATTGAACTGCGACGTTTTTATCGCCGTTCCCGGAAGATTAATAGCCGCCTTTGCAAATTCGGAAAGGGCAGCGAGCGTTCGCTTGCACGAGAACAATGAATGTGAATTGCGAATGGCGAACTGAATGCAGGACCTGAGGCCGGTACTCAGTGCCCGGTCGTGTTACCTACCTCGCTTCTCCATGAACAGTGCGGTGTAGGTAAGCATGTGGGTAACGAGATACCTTCGATGAGGGGTGTGAGAAACGAACACGCCGAAAACACGAGGATGGCCCAGCAAGATGCGCGAGTACATTGTGAGTATGGGAAACAAATGTTTATTTTTCGCAAGTGCGCATTTTGAAGCGGTAAATGGAGCCGTGAAGCGGAGCGGTTGCACTGCTCGCTTCTCTAGCAGCCCCCCCCCAGAGGTTGCTATTTGGAGCAACTGCGAGCATATGTTGAAAGCCACCGCTTGCCCTTTTCAAAGGAACAAGGAAGTGGTGCAGGACGAGTGATCAATTTCCCGACGGACAGACACAAGCACCTTCTGATTCTGCGAACATTCTGAGAACCGTAGGCGAACGGGGACAAGTACAAAACCTTTTTTCCAGCCTTTTGTGAAGCGGAGCGGTTTTGCACCAGACGTGTGTAAACAATGCTTGCTTCCCTTAGGCAACAGGCAGCGTCTTTAACGGCCGTGTTGCGTGTCAGGGCTTTATCTGCTAGCAGTTTTGGAGCGTGCGACGAAACGTACGTTGAATGCGTCCCGCTTGCCCTTTTCAAGGAAGAAGGAAGTGGTGCAGGATGAGCGCTAAATTTCCCGACGGACAGATACGAGCCACTGTGCGCATTCTGAGAACCATAAGCGAACGCGTGGACAAGTATAAACCTTTTGTCCGTGCATTTTGTGAGCGACGAGACACATTCGATGAGAGGCGTGAGAATGGACCTGGCGGCGAGAACGCTAGGAATACGGGCGGAGATGGTCCAGCAAGATGCGCGAGTACATTGTGAGTATGGGAAACGATAGTGTTTCCTCAGCAAGCGTGAATTTATGGGATGTCGAAAGGAGCTAGGAAGCGGAGCGTTCTTGCACCAGAAATGTGTAAACAATGCTTGCTTTCCTCAGGCAAAAGGCGGCGTCTTTAATGGCCGGTATTGTGTGTCTGGGCTATTTCTTGCCAGCGGTTTGGAGCGTACGATGAAAGCGACCGCTTGCCCTTTCCAGGGAACAAGGAAGTAGTTCAGGATAACGCTCATTTTTGGGAAAGGACAGACGCGGACCATCGTGAGAAAAGGAAGCGAAACGGGTGGGCAATTCTGAACCCTTTTATCCGTTCCTTTTGTGAGTGACGAGACACCTTTTGTTGAGGGGCGTGAGAACCGAACCTGCCGAGAATGCGAGGAATACGGACGGGGACAGTCCAGGAATATGCGCGAGTACACTGTGAATACGGGAACCGATCGCGTATTCAAAACAAGTGCGAATATTCGGAATGGTAAACGAAGCCATTAGCGGCGTCGTTTTGCACGCGCAGCGTGTAAACATTGCCGCCTTGCTGGAAAAGCCGTTATTTCCTCGTAATTGTGAGCAAACGAGGAAAGCAAGTCGCTCGTCCTATACTGGAAAGAGGAAGTAGTGCAGGATGACGCTCATTTATGTGCCTAACGTCAACCCTGGCAGGGGGCCGGAACCGGATGTAAGGGGCCATGGGGGGACCGGGGCCGGGGCCTGAGCTTGGGGGCCGGGGACGGCCCCCGGGCCCCCATAGTTGTTAAATTAGCTAGAATTTTTGGTTATTTTTAGGTAGACCAAGCTTGAATTCCGATGGAAATCTCTGCTACTTACGTGTCCTATGCCGGAACGCACAAAATAACTCACAAACATTGCACGTCGTTGTCGTCACGAGTATCATCGTGACATCGTCGTTTTGCACGAGTAGAGTGTAAACATTGCCGCATTGCTGGTAAAGCCGTTATTTCCTCGTAACTCTGAGCATGCGAGGAAAGCAAGTCGCTTGTCCTGTCCAGGAAAAAGTGGAAGAAATGCAGGATAACGCTAATTTACGCACTTAACGATAGACGCGAGGCTTGCTCCGTGTGCATTGTGAGAAAGAGATGCGAAACCAGACTGACAAACGCTCAGCTTTTGCCGCAAAGCATACAGCTACAAAGAAGAGCCCGATTAGGCACGCGCGCCAATTAAACGAGGTTCTGTATTGCATGAAAACAGAATGCCTTCTTTACTAGATGATCCACCCCGCGAAGCTAGGGCGCCATGAAACAGAATGTGGTCTTACTCGGCACAAGTTCGAACGAGGCGAACCTAAAAAAAGTGCCAGACCCGCGCAACGCGTATGGTACATACACAACCTGCATTCGCGTTGTTCGAGAAACAACGACTTCAAAACGCTTTGTCTTGTGTGAGCTAGCAACAGACTACTCATAGAGGCATTCTTCGTTTCCTCTGCAAGAAAACCACATTGCGAATGCAGCGTCTGAGGACAATAAGGAAGCATTTGAAAGGAACGAAGAACGATGTCCTTTCTAGCAACGTCTGTCACGTGGTTGCCTGTGTAAGACATCGAGGCGAATACAAATAGAAACCGCTTTGGAAGCGCCAGAACCTAGAATCAGCTGCCGAAAGAACGCCGAGCACAACAAGTTCAGAAGCTAAGGAATATGCGAAAACATTCTTTGCTGTTCGAGAATAGAGTCGATCCATTAACCGCTAGGGGATCAGTCTGACTCACAGCAAGACGGCATTGCGGGCGCTTACTCACTGAAAGCTGCTTAAGCGATAATTCGTACTCTGCCGATAACATAGCTCTTTTAGCTCTTTTAAGGGATAAGACACAATCATACCCCCAGGCTAATCTCGAGCGCAAACAAGACCCGAGCCACTTGCCCTTTCGGAGACGCAAGACCCAAAATCCCTCCTGAGGCACTCTCGGCGACATATTCTACGAAGAAGAAGCGTAGGTGTGCCCGAAAAAATAAGTTGAAACTTACAGAGCCATCATAGAGGAACGGAATGAAGGCGGCAAACTAACGATTCCTTTATGGCAACCTTGTCCACCATGCAGTATTGTTACGCCGCGTAGGTAACAAATACGGCGCGTGAGGGGTGTGAGGACTCAAAGGTGCCGATGTAATGCGCTTGCATGTCAAAGCATGTGCAAACACTCTGAGAAGGGCAAACTAGCAAGGTATGCGCGAAGAGGACTACTTCAACATGCAAGGATAACAAGAGTGTATTCCTTTGCTAAAGGTGGATAGAGCGAAGGTAGGTTGCAAGAAAAGGACGCACCGCTTCACGTGGACCACAACACTTGCATTTGCTATGAGTTCTACGGCTAATGCGAACTCGGTTTGCTATGTTCTGTCCGGAAAAAGCTTACTTAAACCGAAAGTTGGAAGAAAAGTGTTGGTGGGGGACCTTCTATATAGTCTTTTACAGGCTTCAGGACGCTACAAAAATTTAATGATTAACACATTTTTAACCATTTGTTCAACGGAAAAAATCCCCCCCCCCTCCGTTTTTTTTTGCTCGCTACGGGATACCCAAAGACAAGACGTTCTTAACAGACGTCAAAGGAATATCTACGAAAGCGCCCCGGATAAGCCGCTAAATACCGGAAGTGCACGCACGTGCGATCGCGGTAGAGTGGTTCTTGATGGCAGCTACTTTCGCATACGTCCACGTTGACGCTCATCTAGTGCTAACACTCATAAGCCACTTGAGGCATCGGATGCCTTAGCAAAAACTACAAGCATTTCTGCCAACGAGTCAGGCTGCACTCATGAGAAAGCCAGCGCACATTCCTTCGGAAAAAAGCCATCATCGCGCCTTAACAAAAGTAGATACTAATTCATGTTCTTCCGTAAGGTCAAGGGCAGGCTGCGTAAAGTCGACAAAGATCTGTTGGCGAGTGACCGCTACGGGCGTTTCAAAGTGGAGACAATGCGTTGCGTTTTGGCTGTTTTGGCAAATCCATGCAAAATTACGTGCGTCCAGGCTATAGACATGCAAGGACAATTATAGCCAACAAGGACTTATAGGCGGCCGAACGCTACGCGCGCTTCAAGGTACAAACAATTTTTGAGTTTCGACTTTTGTTGTTAAGCTTCTTTGCAAAGTTTAGCTGCGGAGTTTCCTTAACAGTGACCCCAGGGGTCTTATTTTTCGATTCTCCTCCGGAAAACGGCCTTCTGAAATGCTTGAGTTGGTCCCATTTCCGTTTTCACCAAAGATTTCCTAAAATTTGGTGAAGAATAAGACATATCAGGCGTCCAATTATGCTCTGAACTGCATACACAAAACACTTTTGTCTCTTCAAGAAAAAATGTCCAGGTGCGAAAAAAGGGTTCTTAATTTGTGGAAATGCGGAATTATCGACTTCGAACAACCCCCTTGTCTTTTGGATTTTTCTTCATACCGGCCACTCATCCAGGGTTGCATCAGCTTGATTAGGAATGTCACTGCTTACTAGACTTCGGCATGACCCCCCCCCGTACCGTATGCCGTACCGTACTGACCCCTACCCGTACCGTACGCCGTACCGTACTGACCCCTACCCGTACCGTACGCCGTACCGTACAGCTGTACGGCCCGTAAAAAGCCGTACAGACCCGTAAAACTCGTACAGACACCTAAAAAGCGTTTATCATGGTTTTTATTGCAAACAAGTAACAACATTAGCCTATTCGATAGCGGATACAACAGTTCAGTACTTGTAGTTCAGAAGCGGCAGATTACGGTTAAGGAAAATAAGTTGTTCAGCGCGACGAGGATTGAGCTTCGAACGGCGCGGATCGAAGACCACGTTGGCAACGCTGAACGTCTGCTCACTCGCTACGCTGGATGCCGGAGCTGACAGGAAGCGACGCGCCATAGGGGCGAGCGTGGGAAAGCGATGCGCATTCACACGCCACCAGTCAAGCGGATCGAGGTCCCACTCGATAGTGCCCTCGCTGAGATAAACCAGCAGCTCCGCTTGATAGTCGAGGCGATAGTTGGCAGGCTGAGACGCGGAGGCGCTGGGGCGGCTGTCCTTGACGAACTTGGAACGGACGCTTTCTGAAAAACATTTTTTTTGTAATTGCAGTACAAAGAGGAGTCTTACCCAGGAAGCTCTTCTTCTTTACGGGAGATGACAGAACCTCGAGCACATGTGGGCCGGCGTCTTCAGGGGCCTCGAGGCAGTTGCCCAGCCAGTCAATGACATCGTTCCGCAGCTTCGTTGCCTGCTGTTTGCCGAACATTGAATCCCGGAATCGCGGATCCAGCACGTGGCTCACAGCATGAGTCCTGAAAGTTCACTGTGTCAGCGGCGGGCAATTAAGTCAGGTTCCGTACATGTAATTCTCGAGGCCGCCGAATTTGTTCTCAACAATGTGGCTCATGCGGCGGCACTCCTCCTTCAGAAGTGCACCGTTGTACGCAGCAATCTCGGCTCGGAGAATCTGAGCCATCGCTATTTGGACGGAGAGCGGTGAGTCGTCGCGGCATAGTAGCTTGGAAAACTCGGTGAAAGGACGCAGGAACTTCTCGAGCTCCAGGAGCAGCTCCCATTCACGCTCGGTGAGAAGCATGTCACGCTTGTGCTCGATGAAGTAGGCATCAATCGCGCGCCGTTGCTCTACCAGACGGTTGACCATCAGATATGTAGAGTCCCAGCGTGTGCAGACGTCCTGAAATCACTTGAGGTTGACTAAGTTTGGCTCATGGTACGCTACTTGAATCGGGTGGCGCTCAGGCAGCTCGTGGCGGGTCTGTTGCACTTGAAGGCGTTCCCAGGCAAGCGCGGAATGCCTGAAGTGTCCGACGATAGCTCGACACTTTGTCAGCAGGTCGGTCACTGGTGTCTTGAGGTACTGGCCGGACTTCGACGGATCTGGAGGCCACACGCCGTTGCGTACGACCAGGTTTACTTTGTGCGCACCTGCAAAACATGCGTTGGTCAACAACTTTTACTGGGCACACGTGCACGTCGAGCGACTTACCGCAATTAGCGTCTTCGATAAGGCTGTCCTTAAAGGCCGACTCGTAGTTGCTTGCCTCATCGTGAAGAACGCAGTGGACGCGGTCTGCCGGAATTTCCCACTCGTTGAGGAGCTCGTTCACCAGCTCGCGGACCCTCTCGCCAGTGTGACTTCCCGGGAACTCACGTACTGCCAGCACAAACTTTCTGCGATTCCATGCGTTCGTTATGCCGTGTGCGGTCAAACTAAACAGCCAGGGCAAATAACAGGTTCTGTGGAATGCGAATGTATCAGCAGTTTTTCTACTTTTTTTCTCCCTGCTTACCTGCAGTAGCCCTTGTGGCAGCCGGACCAAATGTCTGACGTGAACGACAGCCAGTGACACAGCTTCAGCTCATGCTTGATGGCCGTCACGCTGTACTGGTAGATGCGAGGAAGCACGTACTCGCGGTAGTGCTTTTCGCCTTTCAGAGGCTCCGCCGACTTGTGCTGCGCAGCAAAGAGTGCCCGAAACGTAGGGTTTCCGACAACGTTGAACGACTGGTGCGTGCAAGCGATGAAGTGCACGACCTTGCGGTCGGTCGGACTCAGCGACGCTAAAAACATGCTTGAACGTCTGTAGATGGCAGCATGCAGGCCTTAGTAGGGCGACATCAGTATGCTTCAAACATTACCTATGGGAGTAAAGTAGGCCTCCAGCGGCTCTTCGGGAACTGCCAAGAGCGCCTTGTACTTCTCCTGCTGCTCAGGATGGAACGACAAGTGGTTGACGAGACCGGTCACTGAGTACTTGAGAGTCTTAATGACCTTTAGGCGGCCGTTCGGTAGAGGAGGACAGAGAAGGCATTCGGACTCGTCTTTGTTGAGCCACCGATATGCACCGACTTTGAAGATGGCTTTATTAGGCGCGGAGGCGTTGTTGTTGACCGACAACTGTCCTAAATCATCGATGTAATCCTCAGTCACCAGAAATTGACGAGCTACGCTTTCATAAGACGGGCCTAAAACTTACGTGACATTTTGAAGAGCGTCGTGAGCACGCCACCGGTTGGTGGGGAGGACAGCGGCTGAAATGGCTAGAGTCAACGACGACAACAACAAGCTAGCGGCATGCATGCGGACACGCGGACGCACGCTATCGATTCGCACACACAAGCGCCCGCTAAAAGCGGCACTGAGTCGATGCGTAATAGGTCGCTCAAGTCGGCTGCGGACATGCCGACCAGTCCGAAATAAAAGCCAAACAGCTGTATTTTTGTACGGCTTTTACGGGTTTTGTACGGCCCGTACAAAGGGAATAAGCCGTACCGTACAGCCGTACTTACCAACTGCACCCGTGCCGTACGCCGTACCGTAAAATACGGCTTTACGGTACGGGAACGGCCCGTACAACGGTACGGGTGCCAAAGTCTACTGCTTACCGAATCGCTACGTCATGAGCACCAACATCCCGCAGATAAGAGCCTTATAGCTCTCAATAGTACCACGGCTTAGCAAAAATTACGCTGCTAAGCCTAAGCCGACAGACGTCTGTCGCAACAAGTGAAGCGCCAGAATCCCTGCGTTGCGTCTTAAATCACATGTACTTGACGAAGGCGAGGACGCAAGTAGGATAAAAAACGCTCAAGGCAAGCACTCTTCTTGAGGGATGCCCTCTTAGGCGGGCGGTCACAGAGCCGAAGGGGAAAAAGTTCCGAAGAGAAATTGTTTCCCGGAAGAAATATGGCAGCGCGAAATAATTGAATCCATCTGGCGGCCGGTAGCCCCGAAAAGTGCATCCGCGGGAGGGCAATTTTTCTTCCGAAACGAAGGAAGAAGTGGCCGACAAAACAAACACCCTTTTCGACGAAAGGTCATGCTGGTCTGGGTGAGAGGACAAGAACTCAACCTCGTGTGGTGAGATGCACGCGGGGAAATCGTGTTCACCGAATGCGTTCCTCTTCTGCCAGTTGAACTGATCTGAACTGGAGTAGGTCAATTTTGATCTATTCCAGGCCTTTCAAGTTCAAAAAGAAAAACAAAAAAATGACGTTCAAAGCATGCACGTAATTAAAATCCATTTTTCGCTGTTCCCAAAACGAAAGGAAGAAATGGAGGACAAAACAAACGCCTTTTCGGCGAAACTTCGTGCTGGCCCCGTTGCAAGGACAAGAACTGAACCTCACGTGGTGAGGTGCGCGTAAGGTCGCTCTATTCGCCGAATGCATTCTTCTCATGCCAGGACTGATCTGAACTGGAATAGGTCAGAACTGAGCTATTCTGAGCAGTTCAAATGTCCAAATTCGGAGGAAAAAGGAGCAAAAAATGGATAAAAAGTCAGTCTAATTAAAATTTCGCGTTTCTGGTGTACTCCGAACAAGACGCGACTCAGAATCGGGTCGTACCTGGATTGCCCTAGGAGCTGCTGCTAAACACATGTCTAAGAGCAAGTTGTGATTCTCCTTTTTTTTACTTCGGGGCCCTAGTCGCCAAATGGAAGATGGTTTCAGAACGTAAGTGTGAAAAAGGTGACATTTTTACTACCGTTCCGTTTGCAATGCGCAGGCGCAGAGTTTGCACTAAACCGTTATATTTTTGGGCTTAAAAACTGGACCTAACGGAACTGGTTCAGTTCAGCTGACGTTAGTTCGGTATTTGTGTATTAAACTTGCAAGTTCAGTACCCATTTTCATAGCACCGGACCACGAGTTTCTTGGATGAGAAATGGAAATGGAACTAGGTCGTTCCAGTTGGCTTCAGAGCTGCACTAAGCAGGTCCAATTAACACTGGCAAAGTTTTTTCCGTCCTTCTAGACGATACAACGACCATTTCACAACTCTATAGAAAATAATCCCTTGTCTGGAAGCGATCGTCGCGGTTCGATGTTTGTCAAAATATGGGCTTCCCCGCCGAATGAGAAATCATTACACTTAAGTAATGGCCGACTAACGCTGTACTTCCGGGTGCGATCCATTCCACAAACAATGTAAAAACGAGTCCCCCGCGTCTGATGTCATTCGGTCGAAACTGGGACACTTAGTGTAGGAAAGAAGGACACGTCGTGTGACAGTCTCATGAGAAACAACCAACGAAGGCGCATCGTATAATCGAGTTTCCGCAAAGGAAACTGGGGCGACTGTCCAGAATCGTGACATCACTGTCGACTAACCGCACTGAGTTAATACGAACCACCAAAATAATACAAAAAGGCGACCTAACTCGAATCATGACGGCATGAAAACCAGCGAAGGGAATTGTTTTTGGTACTCCGGTATGGACTACTACGCCGACGCAGGCACGTAACAAGGCTTCTAAGAGTCATGTAAGGAAAAGTGTTAAGTTCCTGCGTAGAATTTCTTAGCCAGAAGTAGTCCTATTTTTTGCATTAACTTTCGAATTTCATGACGAGGCATCATCGTTCCACCGGTCCGCCGATGATCCTGGTCAAGCGGAGAACTCTCGTTGTCGTTGCTTGTTTTATCTTTCGGGAGGGGCTGGCCCGATGAATGCTATCTAGCTCCTTGGTCCTGCGGAACATGCGCAGTTTACCAAAGAATTACGCATGTTGTTGAAACTTTTAGCATGCTTAGCAGATCGATACTCACATAAGAGACGCGAGAGCACACGCGTGAGTTTTTGGATGTGTTGGCGTCAACAAGGTTCGTCGGGCATTCCGGAATAGGCGCTGGACTGATGGCACGAGCACGAGTGTACTCCTCGTAGCACAAAGACAAGGTCAAAGCTCCTTTAAGCCTTACCCGAATAGAACGGCTGAGGAGAGGCTTTCACTAAGCCCAAGATCCAGGGACATTGTCCTTCCAATGGCTTCATCCGCCGAAGTGCTAAGCCGTGAACAATGTGATTCGCCGACCTGTCGCACTTCCGGGTGCGATCCCATTGACAAACACGCCATAAATTCGCTACTCACGTCGCATAAAGGAAATCTAAGGTGTTAACTGGGGACAGAAATAGCCTTTTGTTGGCAGTGATTCCCACGACAAACATTCTCAGACGCCGCTACAATGCAGACATTTTGATGTTCTGCTGATGGTTTTGTTCGAGAAAGTCGAACTGCTAGATCAGAACGTCGGCGCTCTAAACAGCTTTCCTGGTACTACATCAGTTGAACGGGCGCTAGTTAAGACATTAAAAACATTGGATGACGTCGTATTAAAACGAGGTGGCAGACGTTGTGACCCCCCCCCCCCGGGCCG
This sequence comes from Aphelenchus avenae, assembly GCA_020875895.1. NCBI lineage: Eukaryota > Metazoa > Nematoda > Chromadorea > Rhabditida > Aphelenchidae > Aphelenchus > Aphelenchus avenae. The sequence goes on from JNEY01001144.1 coordinate 31,495, forward strand.
ACTGTCCGAATAAGACACAAAAAAACATTTTTAAGGCTACTTAGTCTTAGTAGTTTTATACTCTTTTCTCTTGAAAAGCAAAGTCTGAATTGCGTAAATTGACAAAGGGCGGACCAAGGCAAACAAATAGGTGAGAATCCTCCCTCCCCCTTAACAACCCCCCCCCCCCCCCACCCTGTGGGCCGGGCTCGGCACGTCCATGACGGAACTCGGAAAGAAGTGTCAAAGCGTATTCTTGCCTTTGATCGACGGAAGCAAGCCGGAATTTATTGATACGTACGGTAGCAAATGTACAAAGTGAGAATCGATGGCGCATTACGTCCGTATTTTTCTCATACTCGGATTCCGTACAATAGCTTCACCGGAAGGCACTCAAGTTAACCAAGGCGGCTCGACTGGCTACTTCAACCGCCAAAGACGGACGATCACTGCCCGTCGTCGCCATATTATTGGCGTCCATCGAATTCGTAGTCGTCATCCTCCCAATAGCAACCACCGGACTGCATTAATTCGAAGAAGTACGCCACGACTTCGTCCTCACTCTCCTCGGAGATCGTCGGCATCGGATCGTAGTCGCTTAGGATGGACGCTGGGTTCGAGTTCTCGGAGAGCGTGCGCTGGCGGAAGCCATCCGCTTGTTCGCTGTCTTCGCAGGGCTTGACGTCTAAACGAGTTAGCCATAAAATAGGCTCCGCCACTAGTTCCCTGTGCTTTATCCATTTCCGTCCAGACACACCGCTGTTTTTTTAGGAATTCCGGGATCTTGCATTAAACGACATAAACTGAATGCCACTGCTGATTGCAATTCGTAATCAGCCAGATTCCGAATTTTTGGAAACGCTTTATACTAGTGTTCGGAACCCGTGCCCGTTTCACGGCCGTTCCCGTCCCNGGGAACGGCACGGGGGGGGGGGGTCATGCCGAACACTACTTTATACCCAACCTTTAAAAAAATAACTTTGATCTACTTCGCAGTACGACTTAAAAGCTTACCTTTCGCTCTCAGTAACCGTCCAAACCGGTTCGCCAGTAGCTTCTTCATCACCTTCCGAACAGTCAGACCCGACTTCGCCTTCGGACGCTTATGGTGAGCCGCCTTCGCGTACCCTAGTGCGGTTGTGGGCTCCGAGTAGCATGGCGAGTCGGACACTGATGAAAGATGATGGCGGTAGTCGCAGATGGCGGTCATGTTTTTGATTCAGTTGCAGAGAGTTGCCTAAAGAGCATCGAATTCACGATGGATGAATGCTGCGTGCAACAAGCTGGACAGAATAAGATACACGCAATTTCTTCTCCCGAAAGCACCGTTTGACCGTCTGCTTCACGGACGGCTAATAAACAGAGTGCTAGCTACTGACCACTGCGTTGTCGAACGCGTTTAACGATAAGCCTTTGAGGAATTACAAGTCTAAGGCTCTCCAAGTGTGCACAGCTCCCGAGGTCGCCTTAATGCAATTTCATTTTACAAGCGCTACACCCAGCAATTCATGTGCCGAACACAAACCAGGGTGTGCACAAGCGTTTGGAACAGCCAACGCTCGAGCAAGCGAAAAAATAGTGTTGTTGTTTTTAGTGTTGTCTATGCACATTCAAGCTAATCTGAGACAAGATGTTGTCGCACATTTAAAGAAAGAATAATTTGCTTATTAAAGCCGTTCGAGTGGGCCTACGCGGAACCCAGTACACGACTCTATTTGCTTCTTCCCGCTGTAAGCGTAGAAGAGTAGGCTTACCGCGACGCGTCCCCTCCAACGCTGACGGAAACTATAATACATATCACTGAAACACCTTAGAGGATACGAGCAGGGCACGCGAAGCCTCGCGACAAGTAGGACGAATGAATGGACGCGAGGTGGAGCGGATCGGCGCGCAGGCTATACGGCACTCACAAACATCGTGACTTGTGTCCGCCGACTTAAGTACTAGACAGCAATCTTAACGGCAACATTAATCCCTCCCGGAGGTGATCCGTCACGCCCTACTACGACAGCACTAATGGATACATACGAACTCGCTTCTGAGAAGCCATAATCCCCCAAATACCGGAAGTACTTCCGCATGACTGGGTCGTCGGTAGGGTGGTTGTTGGTGGCGAAGCCGTTGCGTAGACGATCTTCTGCCGTTCGTCGTACGTTAACACCCTAAGTATATCCGGGTTGACGGCGGATATCCGCCAGCTGATTAGTCGCGTACCCTAAGGTGACTCCCAGAAAGATCACTACACACAAGTCGGTGACTAACGCGGTGGAGTCATCTTTAGTCCTTAAGATGAGACTTCAACGTGCACTACCTAAGCAAGCACACGCTCCTTGCAATGCTGTGGAGACGTCTAGAAAAGCGCATTTTAAGCTAAATTCGAAATGATGGATCTTGCGTGAAATAGGAGAGGCGAGAAATGACCCAATTTTTTTTCGAAAAAAACTATAATACGTCTTGTTTTCGTGCGTTCTCGTCCTGATTACGCATAGGAAGTCTTTTTAAGGTACACCACATCCTACTACATTTACGTATTACCACAAAAGAAACGAGACCCGAAACTTTCTCTGCCAAAATAAATGAGCGAACACGACCTAAAGTTTGGCCTAACTCTGGTTTGACCTAAGGGCTATTAAGAACGGATACGTATAACACCGATACGTCCTTGGACCGAATAGACGGACGATCCTTTACTGAGAAAGCATTCACTTGCGTCATCTTGTTGTGAGGGAGAGGTGCTGGCATTGCCCCGATGTTAGTGAAAGCGACTTCAACAAAGAAATGACACATAGGCTGAGTAAGCGTGGAACCTCTTCCACAACTAATGGCTCCAAAAAGACCAAAAGGAGACTCTTTGACGATAGCCAATAGCGGACGAATGACTAAGGAGCATTAGGAGGCGGCACATATAAACGAGCGGGACCTTAATTGTGTTTTTAACCACTGCGGAATTAATTAAATTTATTCATCAAAAGAACGATATTTGTGAACACGAGATTAACGTGTAATTGGTACACTTCTCGCCTGCTTAGCGTCCGGGATAAACCGCAACAGACATTAGTATACGTAAGGATTAGTAGGCGGTGCATAAACTTTTAATCAGCTTCTCAAATTCTTTCTAACATAGTGAAAATAGGGGGCGCATGTTTTGGCTTATTTAGTTAATCGAAAACGTTAATTAGTTCGATGTTTTGGTTTCCTGCCGTATTTTAGGAACCCGAACTCGTATCAAAAATATGGCCACGGGCACTCGACGACATTAGGCGTAGGACATAGCGATCGTATTCATAGCTCAGCTAGCATGCGTTGATCGCCTCGGAAGTGGGGTCGTCGAGATGGTGCCTTCGTGGATGACGAATTTAACCAGGGGCGTAGACCGTCGAATTCTTTCGTTCATTAGCCCACGGGTGGCTCCGATATTGTCATGCTGAGGCCGTATTTGGTCGAAGTTCGTCGCATCGTCTGCAGAGCTTCTTCGCGCACGAATGTGTGGAAATGTTCCTTAAGTGTTGCGTCGTCTACACAAGTATGCACGAAAAAGTTTCTGGACCCTCTT
>JNEY01001145.1:0-13933 GCA_020875895.1 Aphelenchus avenae
GGCTCGTGGCCTATGCCGAATCCTGTAAGCACTTGCTTGAACAAAACGCTGCCAGCCATTGCAAGGTGCTCCTCTTCTGATGTTGTTCGTTTATGCGAAGACTTTTTCTAGCGACAATTTTTGTTCTGTCTCCGCACCTTTAATGCCCCACACGGCTACGCCAGGCAGAACGCTCGCAATCGATACGGCCTCGGCGACGTCTCCAACGGGCGTCGACCTCGTGCGCGTTCACTTAGCTGCATCGTCGGCTGTCGACGACGATCGTCGAGAAATCGTTCTCTTTTTCGAAGTTGTGTATCCTTAACTCAACTCGTGAGCATTCTCTAAATCGGCACTGATTCCCGCTTCTTGCATGCAGCGCTGCATGCAGAGCCGTGATCCGTGACCGTCCTCACGCGGCGAGCTCAGATGGTTGGCGGCGTCTTTGGCAAGTCCTTAAGTGTGGCATACACAAATGGAAATAAAGCATTTCATGCGTAATGCAGCTTAAGTTACGGTACTAGTACGGAATGAACTACGGCAAGGCTACGGCACGGCTGCCGAAGTCTGCCGTCTACTACAGTCCGTTTTGGTTTTTTTTTGGTTTTTAATTTTCTTTTTTAGGTCACATCCATTTTGGTTGTTTCACGCGTGGACCCTTTATATTTCGACTATGAAGTCGTTCGTTTGCCTTTCTCGCTTGAGACCGGCGCACTAGTACGTTCTATCGTCCACTTTGTGTCGAACTCGTGGGACGCTCATCACACACAAGCAACTGGGCTTATCAGCGGCAATTTGCTCAGCCGCCGCGGTAGTCGTTTCCGCTTCAACACATCTTTTCACTGCTTTACAAAGTCTCGGCGGTCACTCACCGCGGGTTTATCGGCCTTTTAGCGAAGGCCGTGTTGTGTTCTGACAGCAGGCCAAATCTTTAATTATTAGGGGACGTTCGCGTACCTTAACAAAACCCGTTTGGGTTTAACAACAATATCTGTGATCTGACTAATGGACGCTACTAGAGTCGCAACCGACAAAGCATTTGGACAAGATAGATCGTATGGAAGTCATGCAGGCCAAGATTACGTTGTTTCACTTGTAACTGACGCCATGACCGCACTGGCATGCCGTAGACGTCACCGCAACTCTGCTTGAGACGATGCGGGCACCCACCATGCCGCAGAACCGGCTTTGCCGCATGACTTTACGCCTTCGCACGAACTGACCAGGTTTTTTTTAGAGATTGTTGGAGCGCCGCTAAAGCACATATTTTGCGGATTGTGGACTTGCGGTCTTTCGGTGACGCGCGTTATCGGACCTGTTAAGCAGGATTCTAAAAACCAATTTTATACACCATTTTCGGGTTGAAGATGAAGATTCGGGTTGATTATTTTCGGCAAGATGTGATGGAACACGGCCTTCGATGTCGGAACGCGATACGTCCGGACCTGAAAGGCGGAATTCTCGAAATTAGGTAGTTTTGTGCGGTTTATTTCTTTCACTAATTCGACGGCTGCTACGATGATGGCCGCACAGTTTTTTAACGTCAATCTATGGGTTAAAAAGGACATGTCATGTAGGTCTGGGCGGGAATCGGTCATTTCTGTCCAATAACCATTGTCCTTGTCGGAGGGCAGCACAAGCCCTAACGACGATGGTATTTACGCGGTCGGCGTGAAAAATTGCTAAATTTAGTGCGTTTCCGCTAATAAATTATTTTCTGGCTGCGGTATTGTTCCATTTGAGCAGCCTTGGAACATCCTCGGAAATAACAGAAGCAGGATGAAAGTTGTGATCCAATTAATACGTTTTTACAACCGACGTATTTATTGAGCCCTACACGAGGTTAAGCAAAGCTATTTGGCATATCACAACTCAATAAGGCTACAAACGTACGACGTGAAACATCGAGGCAAACGCTGGTGCGCATATAACTTTGTTATTCCAGTCGTTCGGAGAACTCGTATCCGTTTCGCCACATACGCATCACGTTGCTCCGAGCAGGTGCTACTTGGCGCGGGAAAGCTTTACTTTCATCTGTTGCGCTAGTCGTACCGGCTGCGGAGGCTAGTAATTGTGCGATACGTCGAATGTGAGGCGTGATGAGCTGACGTTTCTGCTTCTTTGCTTCGAAGATTAATGACTTCTTAAACTGTGAGCCAGAAAGAGTAGCAAAGTCCGACTGGGTCGAATCTGCAAAATGCAGACAACCGTCTCGGTGTCAGGTGATAAGCTCTAGGAGAACCACTACGTGGTAGAGTTCGGCGTACCGAGTTAGGGGCCAAACCGGTACCCGCATAGCAGGTTTGGCGACAAAAAGAACCTTGTTTTGCCAAGCAGTGCCACACCAAGCCGTGTTTCAGCGTACACAGCAGGGCATTTTTGGCTCCACACGGCTTAGCACCGTGGCACGGAGAGGTCGACCACGGGTACGGCTATGGCTCGGCGTACCAACGCCGATCTCTACTACGCAGCATGAGATGAAGTACGATGGGAGCATTGTCGATTTAACCACATGATGGTATTGTGTATTTGGGCACGTTCGAGCTGCACTTTTACCGCGTTTTGTGATTACAAAGACATCACAATGCTGCCAGTGTTGTTTGTAACCGTTGCAGCAGCTGACACCAATGACGCCAAATGTTCCTAGCCTCGACGCGTTCGAATTTATAAAGCGGTAAGACGCCTGCGAATTGAATTCGACACTTGGTCGTCGCCTAGAGACGCTGAATAAGTTATGTAGCATTTGTCGAAAGTTATAGACCGTTAAAACGTTTTCGCTGTGGAGATGACATTGGACGCCTGTGGGTGACCGTAACACCCGTTGGATTCCCATTGTTAGAAAGACTGTCAAAGCATACTAGCAAAGCTGTAGCTTAAATACCCTGAGTGGTTTGTTCACGTTAGTTTTATTTCCTTCAACGACACTTCAATCTTCGCTGGGCATTGGGAAAGTAACTTGTTCCATTAGCGTAAAGACATGATATAACGTAGTGCGTTTCATTGCTGAATGTCCTAAGCCTGCCTTCGATTACGCATGTAGGCGCGAAGGATCGAGAAGGAAGCGGTGAATAGTAGCACTCCCGTCGTTAGGATGCTGACGAAACCGTTGACCATCATCGCTAAAGAGCAACATTTATTTTAGTCTTTATCAGTGGCTGTTATTTTCTTTAACTACTCCTAGGCTCACAGCTCTGTAACCTAGCATTTGTATCATTATAGGATGCCTGCGTCCGTCATAGCTATGTCTCATGCGTCGTAGCATTACCGCATGCATCCTGATGATACCGCATAAGCATAGCGCTACCGAATGCAGCATAGCGTTACTGCATGTATCGTTGCTTTACCGTATGTCGTACGAACGGCTTTGGGTTATTAACAGGGGCGTATTTAAAATTCCAGGATAGGGGGGTGGAGGCCGGGAACAGGGGGTGGAACCCTAAAATCGGTCATCAATCACTAAAATAACGTTAAAAATGGCATATTTATGCTATATAGAGCCTTTTTTACCTTAAAAATTTATTGACTTTTTAAAAGTTTTTCTTCACCAAAGGGTCCCCCCTTACCCAATCGGCGGCCTTCGGCCGCCGACTAAATACGGCCGTCCCAGGTTATTAAGCCGTCATTTGTTCGTCCAACTGCCAGTGTCAGTGACTTGGAAGAGCTTCCTGCTTACGACGATTCACTTCGTAAAAAATTCACTGAATCAACCCGCGTCCCCGCAATGCTGCGGCTAACGTCCCCGTGCACGTCCGTCTGCTTACCTGTAACGCTCATCATGCCGAGCATGCCTACGATGTGCATGCTTGAGTACATGAAGCCGTGGATGCACATGTAGCTCAGTCGGCTGAGCTGGTAGGTGCTGAAGTAGCGGTCCATAGCGTTGAAGCAGTTCCTTTCCTTCTGCGGCACTGCGGTGTAGTAGCCGCATTGGCCACATACGCCAAAGCATATCAGCGACTCGACGAGCTAAACATTAGCGTTCGATGATTCCCTCCGTTCTACCGCCTAACGCTTCGTTGTTGGCCTTGATATCAGTACTGTGAGGTCCCGGCTTTGTAAAAGTTTGCGTTTTAAACGTTTTTTAAAGACGTTTTGCGTGGGATGTACCGTACCGTACTCCGTATTGCACCGGTACGGCTATAGTCTTCTCGACATTTAGCGCCAGGACGCCCCATACCGTTCGGTATTACGGCCCGTACCGTACTCCGTCCCGCATCGGTACAGTACGGAGGCGGTTAGTACGGTACAGAGTATGGTACGGGAGGGGTCAGTACAGTACGGCTGCTACCGGTTACCAATTTTTAGTTTTACGATCAGCATAAAGGATAACGATCAGATTTTACTAATCGTTCGAAGTAGATTCGACGTCTGTAAACGCATTTTATTCGGTCCAAAATTTCGCCCCTCCGACCAGCGGCGAGCCGCCACGTTTAGCATACTATCCGCGTATACTAAGCCTGTTCCGTGATACTATGATACTAGAAATCGGCCAGCCGCGAAGACGACGGCTGGCTTAAAGTGGACTTACGTAGAAGAGCATCAGCGGGAGCAGAGGCTTTGCTTGTCCACGAAAGTACGCGAAAATGCAGAGCGCTCCTGCGGCAAATTGTGCCACGGCAAGATAGCGGTTGATGACATAAAGACTCCCAACGAGTTCTAGTAGGCCTAGCGCAGGAACAGTGAACTAAATGCGGCTCTCATGCCTCACGCGATTGGCGAAGCAAAGATGGCCTACCTTGGCAGTGAGCCGAGCACAGCGGCCGACGACCGTTCTCACGTTTGAAAGCAATGCCATGTCGACAAACCAAGGAGCTGTCTAAACATTCACATGAACTATGAATTCACCAGAAAATTGCGAAATCATTAGCTTAAATAGTACGCAGTTTAAGCGGGAACTATAGGGGAGCGTCCAGAAATTATGCAATCGTTACAGGAGGGAGGGAGGGGGGTCGGACCTCCGGGGAATTCAGTGCAAAAATTGATTACACCCAGTGGAGGGGGACGGAGGGAGGGGTAAAAAAAGGGCGATGTAATGATTGCACAATTTCTAGACGGCCCCTAGAAGCAAGTTACGCTGGCCCCAATACTGACGTAGTGTTCTCCACACGGAAGTGGCACTGGTTAAGCTGGGGGGGGGGGGCACAGTTCCAGGGGAGATCGGAAAATATGCACCTATTTCTATTTTCACAATCTGGAAAACTCCGGCAAGGAACTGAACGGACTCAATTTTAAACAAAGCTTAAAATTATTGACACTAGCCACATATTTAGTGACACGTTGCCCATGATACGCTTCAAGCAAGCATCGTCACTCCGTGTTTGTTCAGCTTCCGAGCTGCTATGGCGTAGAACTCGAGTCCACATCGAATAGGGTCGATTGTGCTTAGTGCTTGATAGAGCAGAATATCGATCTACATCAACACGATATCAACGTACCGTATTTCTTCTAATATACCCCCACCTCTAATAGAGCCCCCCTCTAATATAGCCCCACCCGAAGATTTCTAGATACGCATCTGGGGTGTGCGGACTTCAGAGCTAAAGCCATATTTGGATAGATAACGATAAAATAAGAATTTCAGAATGGAGAGCGAGCCTTACTGGTGACAAATAAAATTTAAAATAATTTTTAAAATTTATTTTTTTCCGAAAAATCCTTTCCGAAAAATATAGCCCCTGGGGCTGTATTCGAAGAAATACGGTACATCGTTCTAAGCAAATGTCACCTGATAGTCTTTAGGTACTAACAGAGTCCTACCACGAAAACAACGAGGACGATGGAACCCTTCTGGGGGAGGGTCGTTCAGCTCGGAAAGGGGGTGATTCGGAGGGGCTATACCGTATTTTCTCTAATAAATCCCCCGGGAGGTTTATTTTTCGATAACCCGATTTCGGAAAATCTAAAAATTTTAAATGTTCATAAGTTTTTTTGTCTGTTGGCCATTTGTGCCACACATGGCATTCAAATACTTGTTTCATCGTTATCTTTTCAAAAATCCTTAGTTCGAGTTCACACCTTTTGCCAGCCCAACTCCGAATTTTTGGGGAGGGGGGTTTATTAGAGGGGGAGGTCTATTAGAGGGAGGGGGTTTATTAGAGAAAATACGGTACAAAGCTTTTGTTGGAAATTAAACGAAACGACGTTTTTGTTCTAATTTTTGTTGACCTCGCCTCCCTCGCTCCCTGCAGCATGGCCGCGAAGGGCTTTGAAAAGAGTGCGTGACCATGTGAACAAGAAAAAAAAAGAAAATAATGTGTAAAAAAGAAAAAAAAGCCTACGACACCCCAGATTCCCAGGACGTCTCCGATCCAAGTACTAATGGAGCCCAGCGCTGCTTGACTTCCCAGATCGGACGGGATGGCGTACGCTCAGCGCGGTATGGTCGTAGGCGAAGGGGTCTCTTGGGAGCGGAGCTTTGTGGCGGAAGACCCGGTCGACAAATGCGTGCGCAGTTGGGTCTCAACCGAGCGGCGGCCGACGGATGCGTCCCGCTAGAAGAGACGCGAGAGAAGGTCGGACAGTTGATGAGTGACGCCGTTAATGAGTAGTGCCGGAGGCATCTGAGCGACGAGAAGGGTCGCGTCTTCTTGCATGTTTCTTCTGCGTACGCACCCCACCCGTTTGGCGGGATTTGAAGCCGACATTGGCCGCGAACGAGCCGGCTTCTTCGGTTTAAATACCCAAATTTGAGGTACTTAACAGTTACAGCTCGGGCTTCTGCCTGTGGCTTAGACTAAATTTTGGAACGCGCTGCCTCCAAGGCGGTGCCATTTCTCAGTTTTCTGTCAGCGGTAGATGGTCGTGCCGCAAGGATCGACGTTATCGTAATTAGTCTGTAAAGGAGTGTGTTCTTTGCCACCTTTGAACCTTCCACTCGACCTGGGCTCCATGGACAGAGCTTTCCAAAAATCAAAACGAATCATAGAGACAGAAAAACCACGGAACCACCATATTTTTAAAACTAACAAGAAATTTCTGGCATTCGAATTCATTTTGCGAGCAAAACCTTATATGTCGCTAAGGGAAACGATTTCAAAGCTGAAGGCACAGTGCCGTTTTGCGTTTTAAGAGATTCGTAGTCTCGTAACCATGATGCAAGCGGTCCATGACACTTTGCATTTTGCCCNAAAGTAAAAAAAAATCGCTTTGATCGTGCCCGTCTGTTAAACATTAGTGGTTTTCCAAATGTCCGAATTAATCAGATAACGAGCTTAATTTGCACGCATGTGGAACTAGGGCGTCTGTTGAGGAAGCCTGTACTATCACGGAAAGTTTTGCAACAGTGACAGAAAGATACTTGCTTTACCACCAGTACATCTCAACCGTTCGAGATGATTGCCAATATAGGCCACTTTAGGCGATGATTTGCGCTCATATGGCATCAGGTTCGAACACGCCAAAGTCGCAAGCGTCTTCGAAGTTCCCGAGAACGTCGTCGTCAACTGCGCGGGAGTGGGCGCTAGAGAGCTCGCGACGGACACCGAAGCGAAGACAATCTTCCTTCACCTTACGCACCTGGGCGGTCAAAGTGCGCTACCTAGCGACCTCAAATACACGCTTTTCACGAAAGCGAAGGAAGGAATGCTGTCCTACTTCCCTAAGAACCTGCTGGCATCCAACGACGAAAGCACACTTCAAAGCGGCCATTTTGGAGCGATCGGAGGCTCATTTGTCGAAGTAAAGAGCGAAGCCGATTTGTGTGCGGAGGAATTCGCTCGTGTGCTTCGTGATGCGCAATGGTTCTTTTATGGACAATAAATATAGTGTAGTCGGACTCCCAACCATTAGACATCAATCACTGGACAAAGATTTTCCACTGCACCCCAACGAAATGCGCGCACGTAATGTTCCATGTTCTCCGCTCCTGTGTTCTCTCACGGCAAAAAAATCGGTCCATTCTAGGCAGGGTTCTGCTAACACTTTCACACTCGTTAAACCTTGCCCGCTAATCTGCGTTCTGTCTCCGACCGTTCACAACGATTCAGCTACCCTTTAAAAAAGCTTCCCTTTGCGTGCTTTTAGCGGATTGCTCCGTTGGCAGGCAATCCCTTCGTTTGCCATGGAATCCAACGCGGGTATGGCATTTTATTATCCTCGTGGCTCGCATGTTAGGGTTTGAACCCGTCAATATTTAGGAAAAACTGTTGCCAGTTTCGACTGTCCAAACTGCGGAAGGTCACTCGATAGCCGCAAGAAACTTCAGGCGCACGCACGGTACTGCGGCGCGGAACGACGATTCAGGTGTGACGTCGAAAACTGCTCCAAAGCATTCGTGTACGCCTGTGAGTTAGCCCGACATATGCATACGCACACCGGCGGCGCGGAAAGGCAATTTAAATGTGACGCTGACAACTGTTCCAAAGCGTTTGTGCATGCGTGTGACTTAGCCTGCCATATGCGCACCCATACCGGCGAAAAGCCGTGCAAATGCGACGTCTGTGGAAAGGCCTTTGGCACTTCAAGTAGCCGGACGGCTCACAAACGGACGCACACCGGCGAAACGCCCTTCAAATGTGATGTCTGTCAAATGTTATTCCGGCGACAGCCAAACTAAGTCGTCCACAAGCGGCGCCACATTGGACGGGAGCCGTACAAATGCGATCTCTGTGACGCGGCTTTTGCTTCACTAGGTGACATGCAACGACACCGTCGCGTTCATACCGGTGAAAAACCGTACGACTGCGCGAATTGTGGACGAGCATTTTCGCTCCAGAGAAACTTGAGGGAGCATCTATTGATTCACGTGAATGCCAGACCTAGCAACAAGTGGCCGGGCATCAAGACGGCGGGTTATAATGCAGAGCAGATGGTAAGAATTTAGTTGGCCTCCCCAATATTAACTTTTGATTTCCCCACAAACTTTTAGACTCCCAACGAAATTTAGCTTTCTTGTCTATTCATTCGACATCTCCCAACTTTCAGACTCCCGCATACCAAATCAGTTTTATCACCTTAAAACGTTGTTTTTCGTAGGCCTTTAATCCGCAAAACGTCCTAGCACGGGACGGATCCCGGAACGGCTCGATCCAGAAAGGCGTCGTTTTCCGAGCATGCTGGTACCCCCTCCCCCCGAACACTGGATTTCAAGCAAAAATCGAACAAGAGTTGGGCAGCTTCCACCAAAAACCCCCAAAATTCCGCAAATAATGACGCTTTATAGTGTCTAAAGGTCCACTTGAACGACTTAGGTATATGTTCAAAAACGACGCTTAAACATAACCAAAATCTTATCTAGCATGCGTCTTCAACCGTCTACGAGTGCGAAGTCTGTGGTAAGCTCTTCGCTGGAAGGTCAAGACTACTGGAAATGCATCGACGTGTGCATACTGGCGAGAAGCCGTTTGAGTGTCCAATTTGTAAGCGCCTCTTTGGCAGTGCCGATAAAATGAAGCTACACATATCGGCTCAGCACAAGGGCGAACGTAATTACGTCTGCAGAATATGCGAGAAGCGATTTGCGTGGAACGACGAATTAGTCTCGCATATGCGCCAGCACACTGGCGAAAAGCCATACAAATGCGATCTGTGTGGGCGCGGTTTCGCCGTAAGGAGTACTCTTACCGGGCATCAGCGTACGTGCCGTCAAGAATCGAACTGAACACGTGATCAAAGTCGGAAGCCGCACCACTGAAAGGTCATGCCTATCTGTCGTATCCATATCTCGCAAATGTTTTGAAAGAAAAGTTTTCACATGATTTGATCCGCGATGCCACTAAGGCCAAGAACGACCGGTATTGCCTACATAGGGCCAATTGTGGTCTCAAAATAGGCCTGATATGCAGCAGAATAATCAACACTAGCTGCTGGGCGGCGCTTCGCACAGCCGGCGCCGCTACCGCGATTTACTTGTACTGTCGCAACTGCGATGCGTTGTATTGAAGCCGTCTGAATAATACCCCAGTGCGGTGTCCAGTCTAACCATCACAGCAATTGCTCTTTGGTCTGTAATATGCCTCCTCAGACGATCCTCTCTCGAACCGCGTTTTCCACTCTGAATGCTTTGTCAACAAGTGTAATAAGCTGAAGGAACGGGCCGCCGTTCCGAAATGAGTTTTTGTATCTCACTGTGTCATGATCGACCCGTGAGGGATGCCCGCCAAGTCGCCCACTCATGCCAAGTGTCCAATAAACCTTTTGCACGACCGTGCTGTGCTAAGCGAGTCAGTCCCCGGCGCTAGGGCCGGGTCACAAATCCTAATTTCGATCAGCCAAGCAGATAACTTTTTCTTGAAACAGACTTTGTTTCATTCCAGTAACACGTGTGCCATAGCGCGATCGCATTCATGCTGTATTTGGATGCATGCTTTAACCCCTGCATCGTAGCGTGGATGCATGCACATTAGCGCCGCCACATGAGTCATAGCGCTACTGCATGCATGGATCGTAACTTAGTTTAAATGAACCGCGAAAGCTGGAACTTGCGGATTTTGTAATCTGTAGGACAACAAACGGACTATTGAGAGCATGCGATAGCGGGCCTGCTGTAGCACCAGCTAAGCCCACCAAACCCCTTTCCCCAAATGACATGCCATGCAAAACGAACACTCTTTTCGGGATGCGCACGCACGAAACCCCCTATGTCCAATTTAATAAATAAACATTAAATTTCACGTCCTTGCCAGCTCCGGGCCTCATGCGATAGCGGGCTCGCTATAGCATGCAAGCATAGACTTTTACGGGTCATAATCCGCGCATCTTGGACCTAGCTGAAACTTTGGATTTTTACTTAAACTTTCGTCATCGATCTTCAGAGTACAAGGTGGAGATTGTACATTCTTACCGTCGCCTGGAAATGGAACAAGTTCTTGCTGGGGGGGGGGGGTAAAATGCACGCGTTTCATGTCGAAAACGGTTGAACTTGTGTTTTTCTTCTTGTGATTTACTGAATTTGGGCTGTGTAAAGACGTTCCGGGAGAGTTGGAGCGCTCCATTTGCCGCTTTTGATGGATACACAAGGGATTTTCCACTCGCATCCGCGCCCGGCTTGCTTGATACAAGATGCTTTATTCGCAAATCTCGCAGCATGCGGCGAAAATATGTAGGCGACGCATGGATAGGGAACGTCCAGAAATTATGTTAACTGACACAGCGCTTTTTTACCCCCCCCCTTCCTCCTTCTTAACGCTGCGTAGTGTTAATGTTTCAGAGCTTGTTAACAGCTGGCTGACATTCCCTCCCCCTGTGTTATGCTAACATTTCCTCCCCCTATGTCTGGACGTTCCGATAGATCCTTAAAACCACAAGAAAACCTGACCAAAGCTAGCCTGTACGCCCTGAAAATCTAGCTTAAAAGGGCCCTGAAAAATTCCACAGCTTGGGTATGATTTGCCCGTCGTAAGACGGCGGTTCCGTCGACACGTGTCAGTAGCATTGTTTGGCGTGATCTTCTGAACATCGAATTCGAAAAGTCCGGGAATACGCCAGCCAGTGACGAAACACATTCATTTTGACACACATAAGGCTCAAATGAGCAATGACGTAGTTGGCAGCGTCGCTTAAGTGACGTCAAAGCGGCACGGGAGGGTGGGAGAATCGATCCTGCGGCAGTAGTCAGCAGCCGTCGCGGACAAGCGACTTTCTCTCTCTTGCCGCGGGCTTTCTAGAGGCGACTTTTTGTTGACGAGTTCCATTAAAACGGTCAGTCTCCGTTAAAAGTCTCGTTTACTAAATGTGTTGGTCTTTAGAAATCGTTGACAAGTGCCTTGGAAGACATCCGCCACTTCGTCCAACAGCCGTGCAAAGTTCTTTGTTTTCAGTGGCCCTTTGTGCTATGCGTTCTTGTCGTAGCGCTGCAGCCAGTTCACCTTGCCGTATGTCTCTACCGCCAATACGAAGACGAATGGAGGACGAAGTTGACAAAGTGGGAGACGGAGACGTCCACGTTGCATGGAAGACCACCAGAATTTGAGTCGTCCTACAGGTAACTAAAGGCCAAGCGAATTTTATTTTCACGAACGCTTTATGTCCCCGAGCCTAAGGTTCACGAACTATGGACTAAGGTTCGGAACAGGGCAGGAAATCTCTGCCCTGCCCTGCATCGAATAGAAAATTTTTCCTGCCCAGCAAAACAGGGCAGGGAACATTTCCCAGCCCTGTTCCTGTCCTTTATGGAAATCCCGAACCCTACCCTCGACTGATTACTCGAAAATACGTCGCGTAGAATATGGCTTTCTGTATTCGGCGTTTGTTAAGCCTAAGCTAGACTTGGACCTAACCTCATCGCGCTTAACCAGTGACTGGAGAGCACATTTTTCCTTTGCCCCGCCTGACCAGGACAGGCAAGTAGGTATGTCATGTCTTCCCCGAATTCAACGGCCCGCGCATGTTTCCAATTCAGCTGCTACGCTCAAATGGAACCGAACCTCACGGCTAAGGCTACGGCTTCGTGCACAACGTTCGTACAAAACTCCACCACCTCTCAGCCAGTGCAAGCTGCTGTCAGACCTGACCATCGAGCAGATGCTTACATCCGGTATCGTGTGGGATTGCAGTTCCAAAAGAACACAACGACCGCGTCCGACGACTGCGAAGCCCGAAAAAGAGGCCCACCGCGAGTCTTGGATCG
Source organism: Aphelenchus avenae (assembly GCA_020875895.1). Lineage (NCBI taxonomy): Eukaryota > Metazoa > Nematoda > Chromadorea > Rhabditida > Aphelenchidae > Aphelenchus > Aphelenchus avenae. The sequence continues at coordinate 12,545 of JNEY01001145.1, forward strand.
GTACTGCGGTCATATCGGTCCCTCTCTACTTCAGCCTCCTTTGGCTCCTGCGCAACTGGATGTCCTGGTTGCATCGTTCAATCACGGCCATCACTGACGACGCGGAATGCGATAGGATTGCCAGGAGGTTCCGAATCTACCAGTACGTGACCTGGGCAATACTGGCTGGATTTGGCTTGCTCCAACTGCTAGTACATGCGTACAATTCGAACGCAATGGAGCTCGTCCTTTGCTTTTGCATCCTTGCTCTTACGTATTACAATCTAGACTTTAATTGTGCTCTTCTTCGCAAAGAGTAAATACGTGTGCTAAATGTGTCTTTTTGTGTCGCCAATTTGATGTACCTGAGCTAGCAGGAATGCCGAATGATAAAAGCATCCGTGGTGATTAAGAAGTCACTTGTCGTTGATGACTTAAATAGCGGGTAGCGGGTAACAAACGTGAACTTGTTGTGGCTGAGTTTGCCTGCGTCTGGCTAAGCGGCGCTTTCCTTAGGGAACCGTTGACCGAAGGGACCTTTTTGAGTAACACCTTTTTGAGTAACTATCTCTTTCGAGTAACACGCACTTTTGAGTAACACCTTTTTTAGTAACACACCTTTGAGTAACAGCACCTTTGAGTAACTCGGCTCCCGCAGAATTGAGCTTGTTCTCACACCTGCCGCAGCCTCGAAATTTTTGGGCGCCCATCCTACGAGATGTGGGATACGAACACCCCTCTTTTGTGAAATTTCTCTTCAGGTTGTTGTGGTTACCTACGCGAGAGAATGCATGGTTCACTGAAAGCAGCTATTTCTCACCGTAGTGTGTTATAGTACCTAACGACTAGTGTTCGTTACCCAAACGTAGGTGTTACTCAAACCAACTCTGTGCAACGGGCCTTCAAGTCGAGGCCCGGCCCGGCCCGCGGGCAAAATTTTGAGGCCCGGGCCTTGACTTCTTAGGCTAGACAGGAAAAATCCCCTTGGTCCCCCCTTTGGTACTTTCCACAGCCTAAAACGTCCCCCTTATCTTTATTTTAAAATGCAATATTCGAGTACTTGAACCAAAGATAGCTTGCGGCAGGCACCGTCATAGCGACTTTTTGCCTAATTTGCCAAAAATGTGTCGAAAATTTGACCAAAATGTGGCAATTTTTGAGCCCTGAGCCGGGCCTAAACGGGCCGGGCCGGGCCTACCCCAGGCCCGGCCCGGGACCCGGCTGGTTCTGCGAAATCGAGGCCCGGGCCCGGCGGGCCTAGGGCCCGTCTGTGCAGGGTTCGCATGGAAACATCCATGCAACCCTAAATCCGGGATCCGTAAGATGAAATTTCAAGCTGCCCCCTCGAATTTGGTAAATTTGAAGTGGAAATTAGTTTTTTTTCAGTTTTTCAGGTTTTTTCTAATAACT
>JNEY01001146.1:18367-30632 GCA_020875895.1 Aphelenchus avenae
TAGGGCTTGATGAATGCGAGAATCAGAAGACTGTTCGCCGTGGAATGCAGCGTCGAGAACACGAACGCGGCGAAGGAAAGCACTGAAACGACGCGTTATCGTGGCTAACTGTTGGGCTGTTGCTTAGGGAGTATCCATAATGTACGTTGGCCTAACCGTGCGTCCGCAACTATTTTAACACTGGCGATCAAGGCCTGCCAAAGAGGCTGGGGAGGGGGGAGGGGTGAGGATGCTGAAAGAAACACTGTTTTACCATTAAAGTACATTCATTTCCAAAAAAGTTTTCTTGAAACTGAGGTTACGAAAATAACTCCCCTCCGGGGACTTATCAGAGAAAATACGGTAGTTCGTATGCTTTCAGGAAGATCCCTTCGCCTAGTTTTGTCAGGCGCACTTACACTGAGAGTAGTGCGTGTCAAAAAGCGCGACGGAAGCGCACTGAATCGGACGTCGGGTTTTGGGCAGGTGGGCGTCGGTCGAGCGCCCACCCGACATCATGAGCCATTTCAAGAGTCTGCGGAGTCGACTTGCCTGGTACACGAGAGAGGTGAACAGCGTCCGATGCATTCGGTACGTTCTCTGCGACATGGTGTGCCCCATCGATTTCAGCCCACGCATTATAAGCAGCACTAAAGTGCAGGTGTAGCCGCTGATGAAGCCGATTTCGACGAATGCGACCGCCATATATGCAACCGTCGGTTCCATTTTGAGCGAAAGCATTGCACATTGATGTCCCGAGAAGTAGCCATAGAAAGCTGGGTAGTTCTGCAATGGCCTTGTATGCTAAAGAAGCAACTAGAATATCGCAAATTGCTCTGGGATCGATAGAAAAAAAAGGAGCATTACAAGTGCAAGACTGACCCAATAAGTCCCAGATCGTGCTGCAGCACTGAGCGGGGCCGGCTCCATACGGTAAATTGGGTAATATCCTTCACAGGCAAGTTGGATAACGGTAACGGCGAGCTTACCGAATATACCCGGCCGTCACCGAAAACCCCCAGGGAACGAAATCCGGGGCGAAGTGCGCAAAAAAACCATTTCTTGGAACCATTGTTCCGGAACAGCGTTCGAGCGTGCCCAGATCGTTCCAACTCTGTCATTTTTCGGACTCAGCATGCCCGTAGACTCCCAACGGACCGAAAGGCAGGGCGAAGAGCGGGCGGAACGTTTTGAGCACCATCGTTCCGGAACAGTGCCGAAATTCCAGGGCCAAGAGCGGGTGGAACGTTTTTGGGACCATCATTCCGGAACAGTGCTCCAGCGAGATCAGATCGTTCCAATTCATATTTTCGCGCTCAACATGCCCGTAGACTCCCACGGACCGAAGGCAGGGCGGAGAACGGGCGGAATGTTTTTGGGACCATCGTTCCGGAACAGTGCAAGATCGTTCCAATTCATATTTTCGCGCTCAGCATGCCCGTAGACCCCAAACGGACCGAAATCCAGGGCGAAATGCGCATGGTGAATTCTGAAACGCAAAAACTGAAAAGCTTGACACCCTGCAAACCGACGCCTCTCGGCTACTCTTTGATTTTGTATGTCCCGTGTTTCTCTGCGTGCCTCGGAAATATGCTTAAGGTTGTCCTCGTCCGACGGTAGTATGACAGCCGCGGTGATCCAGGCCGGCGCTGAGTAACAGCACTGAACAACGACCAACACGACAATGGCTTTCTTGCGGCACATTAGGTGCGCCTTGCCGTAGATGGAGGCGAGCCGAAAGAGGAGCGCGTGCGCGACGGAAACGCCACAAATTCCCAGCAATTCATTTTGCATCCACTAAACTGCCGAGTTTTAATCGTTTGCTTCTAAGTCGAATTTTACACGTTCGTATCCCTTAGCTTCACGTACCCAGGATTTTGCTACTGCTTGGATTCGAGAGTGGTGAACGCCATTTTTGAACTAATTTTTGTGAGAAAAGTCGAAAAGTCGCCTTGGCTTGTCTCGTAGCTTAAAATACTCCGGGTAAAGCGGAAAAAAATTATGGTTCCTTGAAAAATCTTGGTCAAGTTTCCAACGAATTTATGCGACCAAGACCACAAATTACTCTGGGGTCGTCTGCGGCCGGCTGTTTCAGGTTACAGATGTAAAAACATCGCTTGAACGGACAAAAATGCCTTTCCATTCCCCTCGGCTTTTGCCCTTTGCTTCCCGTCCTTCATAAATTTAGCTTACCGGCACCTGAATCCAGCTTTTGGTGACCACAGTGTCCGAAATTTGGCACCACATACTAGGGCGGTAACCCCCTTTTTGGGTCCCGGTGATTTGGGTTCTTCTTTTCGGTTCCCGGCGTTTTGGGTCCCGGATAAAATTTCGAAAGGTGTTTTGTGGTCCCGGCGATTTTGGGTCCCCCTTCTTGGGGTCCCGGTGTTTTGGGTCATTCTTTTTGGGACCCGGCGTTTTGGGTCCCGGAAAAACTTTCACGCGAAAATTCAAAAAATGCGCATTTTCCTTCACTCCCGCCTCGTTTTCCGTCACCATTGCACAGAGAACTGTGAGATAAACCTTGGCTTTCCTCAACAATGCGAATTTTCGGTAGAAAGAGGCAAAAACTACAAAATTTTCGCTATTTTTTCTGGGACCCAAAACGCCGGGACCCAAAAAGCAGGACCCAAAACACCGGGATTAAAAAAGCGGGACTCAAAGTACGTGTAGCCACTAGGGCTAGGACCCCTTGGCTCGAGTACCGATTCCGATCGATTCCAAAATTTTAAAACCAGTCCCGATTCCGGTACCGAATCCTCCAAAAACACGCCCGATTTCCGGGCCCGATTCCGATTCCTCCGCAGGGGTACCACTCACATACCCAAGAGACTATCATTCCCTTTGTGCCGAAGGCAGCGGCGAGGCCCAGCGAGCAACCACCGACAAGTGGGAACAGCAATACCGGCGTGAACACGACTGTGACGAACGTGCCGAATACGTAGCTGCACACCTGGAATAGCGTTTCCTTGAGGGACCGCACAATTCGATGATACACAACTTGACGGGGTAGCTAGGAATACCTGTAAATAATGGTGAGGAATAGTAGGCGAAAGCACCAAAAAAAGACAAAATTCATAACCTTGAAAAAAATCATAAAAATTCGAAAACGCAACCGATTTATCTCATATTTGAACTTGTTCCATAGCTTTTCACGGGCTATCGAGTGATTACCGAACTCGAACGGGTAGCTGTAAATTTTTATCTTCCTCTCCGCAGCGTCATTTAGGGTTGTACGGATAAGTGCCAACCTGGCGCTTACAGAGGCCTAGTAACATTATTAAGCAGATGCCCAACTTTATTAGCCAAAATAATTTTGCATTAGTTGGCAATCCACACTTCAGTCCAAAGTTAAGAAGAATTTATGAAACCCTGTGTTTGCTGAGACCCAAAAAAGCCTGGACCCAATAAGTCGGAATCCAGAACGCGTGTTAGGTACCCCAATAGGATTATAGGGCCAAGAACTTTCTGGCGGCGACCGAAACCGAGGCACCGAAAAGTTCACTGCAGATCTGAAACGACGCCAAAACTCATCCGGCCCTGTCCAGTCGTTCCCCCTAAAAGTTTAACTCAGGCGTCCCGCAGGTGACTGACGGCGGTCACACTTCTCGACATGCTGGTCGCTAGGCGCTGCTCGGTAATAAAGGTCTCACTCGCGTAAAGACTACCCGAATTAGGCATTTTCGAAAAAAATACCAAAATGGTTTTCTCCTACAAAATTTTTTTTCTGAGTTGCCATAAATACCAGAAATCGCCAAAATTGTTATTAGCGGTAAGTTACGAAAAAGTTCCTAATTTTCGCGACCAATACCGAAGCGCCCAGCCCTGCAGCCCACCCCAGACGCATCTAACGCACCGTGAGGTTGACGAGGAAGTACTTGTACGTTCGCATGGAGTCCGGCGTCTTCGTGGCGATCAACCAGAGGACCGGGGCAGTGGACACAGTGTTGATGACTGTGTTGGAGTACATGAAAGCCTTGAAAAGTCCGATATGGTCGGTAATCCACGGCGCTTGCTGGGTCGGCATTTCTGGTGAGCCCTGCTGGTCTCGCTCAACCGTTTGCGGAAAGCGACTCGGTAGCTGCGCGTTACTTTGATGACACCTGCTTGGCAGGTGGCAGGCGTCAGCCGCACTGCAACGAATGTTTATGCACATGAATTAATTGAACAGAATGGACTGTTTGCGATGTTCTGTGGCATAGATCGTTGTCACGGTCCCCCACGCGTCAAGAAAGAGTAGCCGGTATGTTTCTAAGGCGGAGCGCCCCCGCGGATCCTGAGCCGATTCCGATCCGACCTACCCCCATGAAATAATTGAATTTTGGGGCGCTCCCTTAGGAGAATAGTTAGTCGCCTTATTCGCTTCCGGATGAAAGGTAGGCTTGAGCATCGCTTGCAGCAGACTAATGTGCGCACGTTTAGCCGCAGCCCAGATGCGCTACATGGCCAACATCTTGGACCGACCTATACCAGGCGGTTCCAGCGCGCTTCAACCGTTAAAACACTTGAACACGCCGCTAAGGCTGCCTTGAGTGTGGGTGAAACCGTCAGAAACATTGCGAGTAGTGTGGTGGTACTTAGTTCTTTTAGCCAACAGCAGATGGTGAGTCAATTGTGCCGTTCTTTTCGCAAAGACCGTCGGCATGTGTTTTAGGAACCGACCGAAGCATGCTGTTGATAAGCACCAAGCAATTTCGACATGCATAGAGTCCGGGCAAACATGCATAACAGCACGTTAGCCACTATTTCTTCGCCGTTCGCAATTTGTGATGGTGCGCCTTCTTTTAATCGTAAAGACTGTGAAGTAGGACTCCAGGCAAGCGGCCCTAATTTACTGACCCGTCTAATTCCATCGAGCAGACTGCTAACTAGTCGAAGCCGATTCCGCGCCTCGGCTTGTCATCCTCCTGCGCTCGCGCCGCAGGTGTACAGTTCAGCCATGCTGCCTTAGTCAAGCCCAATTGTGTCGCCACAGTGGCGGCCTTTAGCGGAGATCACATCGCACGAATCGACCTGACGGTTCAGGCAGTTAATGCTGCTCAAGCATTCTTGTCCTATCTGCTTCTTTACTGCATTCGGAAGCGCCAGTTAATGAGAGGTGTGTGCTTTGAGAAACCTCAACTGGCTGCTTGTTCCCCTGTTGGGTATCGAGAGGCGCTAGCCGCTCACTGCCCTTTAACCACTGTTTTTCGTCACTAAGCAGGTATTGATGCTTCTTTGTGCTGGCTTCCGTGAGCAGTTTATCTCAGATTAAAGACCAAAGAATGTGACGTTCAGAACTTACGCCTTCATCAATTTTCACAGAAGTTTTCCCGCAAGTCAACGGTTTTCCCACCTTTGAGCGATTATTTTCCCCCCGAAGGGGGATGGGCCGATCCCGGAGGTAGGTGCAATACCGGGCCGACCCGCGGCTGGGGAGGAGCAAGCCCCTGCACCCTGCCAGGTCCCAAAAATTGGATAATCTCAAAGAGCCCAATAGGACTCGTATCAGAGATTAAGCTGATAAGAACAGATACTACACTAAAACCAAAGGATTAGCTTTGTCCAGTGCAGAATTTGAACTTTTATTACCAGTAAGCATGGACAGTAAATGGTGCAGTGGCCATACTGGTATACAACGCGAAATCGCAACAAGAGTCTGCTGTTGTACAGCTTAAGGCGCCCGACGGTCTGCTGCGGTGACGTCCTTAGCGTGGGAAAACACGAGGCCTCACGGCGTAGCCGATCACCGACGTCCAAAAACCACGCGCTGTCCGAGCACCGCTGCGAGTCGCCGAGAAGGAAAAGTTAACGAAGAAGAACGAGTCGCCTGAGAGCGCGAATAGCACTTGCAGGAAGAGAAAGGAGTGCGTCACTCTGTGAAGGCGCATCGCCTGGCTAGGCGCAGCATCTGCGCGCGAGTGTACAACGAAGGCCACATTGGCCTGACCGACGCATCGCCGGAGGGGAGTGAGAAATAGCCTCGTCGGCTAAGAGACGCCGTGCGTCCACGACGAAGAGAGAGAGTGCTGTGCACGGTGCTAAAGAGTGGCGCAGAGCGCCTGCAATGCGTTTCTCTGCGCAAGTGCATGAAGAGAGAGCGTGTATTTTACGCACGAGAGGGCTGTCAGCGAGTACTATGTCGCGTAGCGGAAGGAGTCAGGGGCGACCGCCGTGCGGCTCCCCGTGCACCCGACAGCAGGGCCGCTTGCGCAGCGGTGGAAGGATCTCAAGGTCGGCTGCCTGGGCTGAAACCCGTTCCGGCCGCCAACACTCAGAAAGGCGTCTGGATGGACACTCGCCGACCGCGGAAAAGTGCTAAGTCATTTCCCGCAAGTGCAATGGGGCGCAAAAGCACTCCGCAGTCGCGAGGTTGCGCAGACCGCTAGCGCAAGCGACTCAGTCAAAGTTTGCAATTTTATACCTATCTGGGCCCTTGCCCGTAATAGCGACATATTACTGCACTTCATTCCGGCCTGGACCTCGGAGTGAGTGGTTTTTGAAACAGGCTCAATAGATGCTAACATGAGCAATTTTACATCCTAGCTTAGCCGATCCTGTGAAATGCACACTCCTTTGGACAGAGTTCGACTTTTAGAGAGCATTGCAAGAACAACAGTACACTTTCGAGTGTAAAACAGTACAAGGTTTTACTGGACCGGGAAGCGGGTCGGACGCAGACCGGCGTTCTGAGCGGCCTTGAGCACAGAGCGACCGACGTTCTCGAGCTCCAAGTCGCTTGAAGGGAGCTTGCGGTGGACATCACGAACATCGACCGAGTTCTCGTCCTCGGTTTCGGTGAGGAGACGGTGGAACTTGCTCTTGCCCGCCGCAGCACCGGAGATGGCCTCGAGGTCGAGCGGATTGATCTCGCCCTTCCAGACGACGACCAGGATGTCCACCTTATCCATCCCATCGAGGTGAGCTTTGAGCTCCTCAATGGTGGCGCAGCGGAACTCTTGGATGTTCTGCTTGATGACGAACATCTTCTGCGTCACGTCATCGTTTGTGACGATCAGCACGCTGTCCCTCGGGACCACGACTTGAGACTTTACACCGGCAGTTCCGGCGCCGGCAGTTCCGGACTCAATCCTAGCTCGCTTGAGCTGCTGGGTCAGCTGGTCCACGTGGCGCTTTTCCGGGCGGCGTCCGCCCTGCGCATTGTTTGCATAGCCACCACGACCGCCGCGGCTTCCGCGGGCGCCGAACGATCGGCTCTGACCGGCGAAAGGTCGCGCCGGCTGGCCAGAGAAGAACGACGACGGCTGGGGCTGCGCGTCCAGCATGCGGCGGCAGATCACCTCGAAGTGGGCCCGCATGTGATGGAACTCGGCTGCTTCCTCGCCGTTGCGCAGTGTCTGCAGCTCGGCGCGGCAGAGGTCGTCCCACTTGCGCTGATCGAAGGGCATCGTCGACGAGTTTTGACGCTGGTAGTGTGATGACACTGATGCCCACCGCCAGATTTGGCGCCTTTTATGCGTGTCAAACTAGGCGGTCTTCCCCACTTTGGCGGGTATATTTTGGAGAACCAAGCCTCAAGTGGGTGTAAACTTTTGCTCTGATTCGTCGTTTGCACAGACATGCGAAATATGCCTCTTTCTCTGGAGGCGAAAGATTTGCGTAACGCTTCCTGCATAGGCGAGGTTTACCCTACAGGAAGTTACAGTAAAAATGACATTTGCCATTTCGAAACTTATTTTACATTTTAATCTATTGTTTCGTACGCAAAGTCCCATATCGTTCTATGGGTTTGGACATTAAGTTTTGCCGTTTACTGGCTCACGGCATTTGCGCCGTAAGGCGAATCTCTGTTGTAGATGTTATTCGGTGGATCGTACTTCTCTTTTAAGATATGCGTCCACAAAACATTTTTCGAATGTTCAATCACTTCACCGATAAGCCAGGGGGCCATTCTCTGGGCCGCTCGTTTGCCTATCCCAAGCAATTCCATTGTGCGGAAGTTCAGTGGGCACCAGGTCCCAAGCGCTCCAATTGTTATCGCGCCATTGTGAACCACTTCACCGATACGTTCGCGCAAAAGTTACCTTTGATCTTAGCCAAAAGGCCGAGAAGCGATAAGGACGGGTCTCCACAGGGCTAAATCTGCTCCCGGAACCGAGGCGCGGGCGTGGGGTACCGGCCGAGCCGGGCGTCGGAAGCGTGAGTCCACTTTTCGACGAGCGTCGTCCCAACGACCTCATAAGCGGACGCGATCCTTTCGTTGCTCTTTCTTCTGCATGCGATAGTGCATGTAAAACACGCGAGAGTCTGCGAGAGAGTGTGCGCCGGACAGTGGCGCCCTCGGCCGCCGCCCGGTTTGGACCCACCTGGCCGCCGGCCGGAGGTCACCTGGGCGCTTGAGCGCTGTGTGCTGGCGGGCGAATGATGAAGAGAGCGTGCTCTCTAGCGCTCGAGCAGCGCACAAAACAATCCGGGAAATTGGTGTAATGCGTGCGTGGATAAAGTCTGTCGCTGACCTCCAAGCGACGCGATTGAAAATTCGGAGGAAACTTGAAAACCTAAGGAAATGATAGCAATAAAACGTAGAAACGCTGAAAGAAAAACCATAAGAAATAGGATATTTGTTGCTTGTTTGTTCTGGGAATCATGCGGCGAAAAATAGTTTTCGTGGCGAACATTCAACGATGGAAAACAAGGAACAACGAGTGGACGAACGGTATTTCCTTGTCCGAATTGCCTTATCCCGTTTAGCTACATTCCATGCCGGCACCACCCATCATGGCTTCAATAGCACGGATTCTGCATCGATACAAAGCGAATACTATATGCTAGAGGTGCTTTATCAGGTTTTGGCTGATGGGCCAAAATTCTGCCTGTATTCCACTTTAGCTAGGCGCCATGTGAGGCAATTTTTACCTAACTAGGTCCGTTTAATAATCTAAAAAACTGCTTGGTACCGCTTGCAACGGGCAACAATGTTCAGTTAGCCAGGAATCGGTTCAGGTGCACACTTGAAGGGAAATATGGCGGAGCATTCCCAGGCTATATCAAGGCCGATTTACCTGGCTTCGGAAAGAGTAAAAGTGCAGCTTGGAAGCTCAGGCGGTGGACAACAGTTTTCTTCAAAATGCCTATCTAAAGAGCACAGCGGGAACACGGAAATAGCGATTAACTTGATCGATAACGGACAACGTTCTACATTGAACTGAATGTTTACGGTTAGCATATGCGTGTCGGGTTCAAAAAAATTGTGAGCGCCTAACCAGCACGCAGCACATCTAACGCTGTTTCGGAGGACCTTTTGCCGGACTACCTGATTCGCGCATCACTTTCCAAAGCTCATTTATACTCAATAACATCCACTCGGTTGGCATTTTATACGCTTTAACGAAAACTTGTCGCTATTATTAAATCAAGAAGCTCTTATCATCGACTTCATCGAGCCCACGGAAAGTCGGAAGATTTAACACAACACGCTAGCGCTTTAGGTTCTCCTCGAGTCCAGTGCCGACCACTACATTCGGGCAAGTAGCAGAACGGTTCCAATCCAGCATGGTCCTGATAATTACTCACTCGCTGAGTCTGAACTGGAAAAACACCGCCGTATTCCGGGTTAGCCTTAAGGCAATTCCACCCGAGACATCTGCGTATGAGGGGACGTTGGCCTCGATCATTTTCGGCGGAGGTACGGCATAGTACGCTCTTAGCTTGGCGTCGATGAAGACCCGCTACGAACGGAAAACCGACTCGATCTTGCTAAATTGCACCGCCTCGGAGGCGGTGCGTTCCAAAATTTGGTTTAAGCCACAAGCCGAAGCCCGAGCTGGAACTGTTAAGTACCTCAAATCTGGGTATTTAAACCGAAGAGGCCGACTCGATCCCGACCAATATTGACCTTGAACCTCAGCAAGCCGATGGGGTGCGTGCGGTCCAGAAACGCGCAAGAAGATGCACTCCTTCGCGTCATTTAGGAGTCTTCGGCCCTACGCACTCGTCTACATCACTCTTCGCCGTCCACCCTTCTCTCGCGTCTCTTCTAGCTGCACGCATCCTTCGCCGGACGCCCGGTTGGGACCCAAGTGGTCGGCGGACGGAGGTCACCTGGGCGCTAAAGGGATGTGTGCTGGTGGACGGTGAAGAGAGTTTGCACTATCTATCGCTCAAGCAGCGCACACCCAAGCCGCGGAGTTGAGTGTAGCGCATGCGAGACCGGTGGGTCGCTTCCACAAACCGACGCGACGAAAAGTGCGAAAAAATGTGAGACGCTTAACGGAATTTCCGCGATAAAACTCTTTTTAAATAAAGGGCTGTCGTACCTATGTTTGTTCGGGCGAAAAAGAACGAGTCTGCGCAGGATTTTTCGCACCTCAATCTGATGAGCAAAGAGCAAACACAGCTTTCCACGATGAACTTGCTCTTTGTGAAAACGGCAAACACCTTAACATTTTACACACCGGCTCATAGCCCAAGCCTGAGCCTAAGCCCTTATGGTGGTTGAGTAATGGTTATTGAACAGTTGCTTTCCTTTCTTAGACAGGATTTACCGGGACCCAAAGAACGTATTACCATGCTGAGCATCATAATGTTTCAACTAAGTACATACCCTGATTGACCAGGGACGGCAACCATCGAATTCCTGGGGAAGAACTTGTTAGTTCTTCTCTACGGCTGTTTTTCATTTCGGAGTGTCTGCCTCGCGTTCGACTTCCAATGCATCGAAACCGGACTAACACACAGCATTATTTCCGCATGACCGGCCCTGATGCACTAGCGAACGCTTGTGGCTAACGTAGCGAAGGGAACATACGTGGGTTCGTTCGGCATCAGTACGATAGCGCTACAAGAATAACATAGGCAAAAGCAAACCGTATTTGTCGCGGAATGCAATCAGCAGAAAAACGAAACTGTGGTTGTCTAAAACCGTTTAAGAGCGTTGAACCGTCATTCAATTGTTCCAAAAGCAAAAACATGAGAGTCAGCCTCGTCCCCTCTTTGCGAGACACCCGGGTCTACGGCTGGTCGGCCGAGTGCCTGTTTGGGCTTGTTCCCGGTGGGGCGTACGCTTTCGCGCTGTGCACGCCCGGACTTGGCCGGACGCCGGGCATCGACCGCGTTGGGACTTTGAATTGGCTCATGACTCTACCCGAAGCGAAGCGATGTCGACGCGCTCTTATATCCCGCGGTCACCGCGGAGCCGTCTGTCGCGTGGGGTTCGTCCGCGTGCAGAGACGCGAAGAGGAAGCGCTCTCTCGCCACCTTGAGTCGCTGCGCGTCACTGAACCGAAGAACACTTGCGGTGTTTCCTGGGGGAGGAAAAGCGGAGCTGGGAAAACGCACACGAGGGAGGACGCATTGGTTTGCTACCCGTAGCAAAATTGCAGCAGGGAAAATGAGCGGAGGAATGTCCAACAATGAGGCAGCGACCGAACTGCTGGGAGGCAAATAAAAGAATAAAGGGAGTTTAGTTTTTCCAATGGCGCATTAACATGGGCGAATGTACTTTACCTGCCGTAGCATGCACTGTTTAAAAAGAAGCCAATGTCAGGCAGACCCGTATCCGGTGCGTTCGCGCTGTCGAAAAGATAATTTTCTCCGAAGCGTCCACCAGTGCTTTACGTAGTAGGCTTAAACAAGTTCGTAAAAATTTGAAGACTTTAAGAACAAAATGGAAGCAAATCACCTATCCTTTCGTGCCACGCGTACTTAGCCCAAACTTTTATTTGTTGGCTTCGTTGGCACGGTTTTGTCACATTTATCGCATCAACAGCGTACGTTACTTCCGCAAACATGCAGGTGAGGTCAGGAAGCGGTATGTTCATCCGTGCAAAATGATCCCGCGTTTAATGCTTAGCAATTTAATACCAGTGTAAACATCTCGCTGAGGACGACCGCAACATTGCGTGTACCCAATGAGGAAGTTGCTAAATGATCCTGATGCTCTCGAGGCCTTATTTACAGTTGTTCCGGACTACGCTGTTGCGATTGCATCGTGGCCTCGAGGTTGAATTACGATGTGTACGTGCTCGCTTAGCAGTGACTAAAAGGATCACTACAGAAGAAACCTTTCCGCTCGCTTTCTACTGGCGGCTGATGGCCGAGGAGAGCCGCTATCGAAGATTCCGAGTGCCAAGCAGATGCACTTGTTCTTTAACGTATGTTTTTTACTTTAATAGTCCGTGTGTTATAGCGCCGCGACATCCACGTCGCATTTACATGGATTCTACAGCGTTTGCGGCCGTCAAAGCTCTGCCGCGTGCATCGTAGCATTGATGCATGCATCATAGTAAAGATCCGCACTAGGACCCCGTGCCAAACCCCGTACCCGTGGTGGACCCGCCACGGGCGG